>VYZR01074986.1:33443-49068 GCA_013400675.1 Oxylabes madagascariensis | reverse complement strand
AGCTACAGAGGAATGGTCAGGCTGTGAATCTGTTCTTCTGATTTTAAAATTTGTCTCAAGAATTATGTGGCAGGACCATGTCAGAAGGGGCAAATTTCTAGCCTCTGGATGAACTCTGGATGGTGCAATTTGAACTGCCTTGGAGCCAGACAGTCTGGGGGACAGGAGCCTGCATGGACAGGAGAAAGGCTTAAAGTTGCCTTTCTGTCTTCTTGCTGGTGGAACAGCATCAGCTCTTTGTTTTCCTTCTCAAGTTGCCAATGCACATGCAGTAGAAGATACTAGACTCCCAGATGCCCAAACAGTGTTCACCATGTNACCTTACCTGCTTTATATGAGCTGTAAAAGAAAATTGATAATGACATTTTAAAGACTTCAAAATATGGGTGGCTTAACAGTTATACCAGAGTGGTCTGGTATAACTGCTGCTTTTGCATAATAGAATAGTACAAGAGCTGCTCTATGGCAGATTCAGAGACTTTTCATTTTTGTAGAGCTAGAGAGAGCCTTCAGATTTGCTATTATAAATTATGCACTAAAATAGTAAGTTTGAATTGAAACGTTTTAATGATTTCCTTGTTGAGTTCTTATGAAATCAATACCTCCCTATGAAGCAGTTGGATTTCATGGAGTTGGCAATCCTCACCAGAAAGAAAGAAAAGTCAGTGTTTTTTGTGAAAACATAAACTTGCAGGAAAAGAACCAGTTTCAAAATTGTGAGGATGAGTCACCTTGCTGCGTTAGGTTTAAGGCTTGTTAGTTAGTGCCCCTTCCAACCAGGAAGGGTGCAAGAGTCCCAGAGGGTACTGTGAGCAAGCCTGTATATTTACAACACATCCCCTGCTCCCATGGTAACTGCTGAAGGATATGAATTTATCCTGGGGCAGATTGGGTACCTTAGCTCAGCCTCTCACGGAGGGAACATTTAACCACCTCAGGTTTACCAGAAGTATTCAGCAGCAGTCAGCTTGTGTGCAGTATATCAGAGCCCTAGTTTACTCTTGAGGATTTGCTGATTTATCCATAGGCTAAAATAATTTGGATTTAACTTTTTAACATATTTTCTTTTAGTTCCTTTGCTTTTAATTTCTCCTGTTGATGGCTAGATCATTTCTGTGCTTTGTCACCTGTCCCATGGATTTGACAATCACCTGGTCATGTCCTGGAACCTTTTCTGATGACTGTTGGTTTTGCTGTAGTCACCTAAGGAAATGAGGCTTATCTGGTTGTGGTGTTCTCGTCCCTGTCCTGTTTTGAAAACATGAGTGAAAGGTAGGAAGGAAGGATGGTGTCTGTTTCCAGCATAAGGCAATGGAAAGTGATTATCTTGTCCTTTGTTTCTGTAATTTCTTAGTTTTTGTGGCTACAAGTCGTAATTCAGGCTGTTCTCAGTGCTGCAATGGTCTTTGTACAAGAGTTTATCTTACACCCCACATGGGTGACAATGCAGCAAGTGAAAAATTGGGTTTCAGGATGTAATTCCAAATTTCTTGAACTCCCACAGGTTTTAATTTGGCTTCGTATTATTTGCAGAAAATTTTTTGTGTGATTTAATTGAGTAGTCAGTGTGAATTTTGTGGTGTTCGTGTGTATGCAAGGGAGAGGGAGATTTTCTAAGTGTTCAGTGTTCACATGGACATAAACAGGTGGGTTTCCAGCAGAGACATTTGCATTTGAAAACCTGCTCTAAACGGGCTGGGCTTTCCCAGGAGAAGCAGCATCAACAGTGAAACGCAGCGATCGATCAGCATAGAATTGTGTGAGCATTTGATGGGCAAAATGTTGTGGTATAAAGACAGGGCCCAAGAATGAGCTCTTTGTGGCTTTGTTTCATTCCTGAAAACTGTGACTGAGAGGCTTTTATCATTTTAAAAAAATTAATCACCCACATTTTGTCTAACTTGGAAAATATCACAAGATATCCCTTGCAACATTCTGTGTGCTGCTTCTTTAAACATATTTTGATACTAAAAAAAAGAATTCATTTTTCATTTGTCTGCTTATATTTCCTCAACTCTAAAAGTAAAGTAATAATTGAACCAGTCCCTTTAGTTACAGAGCTGGAAGCGTGTAATTTAGTGTACATAACGATAAACTCTTTGAAGCAGCTTGCATTCACTATGTTTTCTTTCTTTCCTAATTTTAACTCAGGAAAACATTCCCTTACTTATCACACCACTTCTGTTACATGCCTCATTTTTCAGGCTAAGTTCCTTATGGTATTTAGAGTTTATTTTATTTCTTAATCAAATGAGCTGTCCAGGAAATTCATCTGAAAAAACATACATAATAAATGTTCAAACCCACACCAATGGGGACACCCAGTGGAGACGCTCTGAGTTGCCCAACGTTATAGCCAGGAGCGGGCCAGCAGCTCCTCATCAGGGAGAGCACTGCAGATATTTTTAACCACAGCAATTCTGAGGGAGCTCCAATTAGTTTACCTGCCTGCTGCTGAGGGCTCCCTTGAAGCGTCCTGCCCTTGCTGCCCTTGCACAAATCCGTGCTCGCCGTCGTGGTGGTCCTGATGCACAATTATTGCAATGGGGTGTGCAAGCACCCACTTCCTTGGTGATGTCGTTTAATGTAACTGAGAATAAGTTGCAATTACTGGCAATTCAAAAAGCTTTTCTCTTGCTGTTGCACACGCTGCCATGTTCATCTATTAGCCCTATAGATATTTAAGAGGTGTCCTGTTGTAATGTGTTTGGAAGGTGATGTGGGAAGGTTAGGTGAAGATCCAGGACCATGGGCAGGGCACCTCTCTGAATCGGATCCTGCTCCTGTAGCATGGGAGATGTTCCAGTCTCAACAGAAAGCAACTCAAATAACCACTGGCGTTTTCCAGTCTGCACTGGAATTCCTAGTCCTCTTCCAGTGGGCAGGGCCTCCTTTCCTGCTGAGTTCTAAGTGTGGCCTTGGGAGAGACCACAGCGAGGACAACAGCCCAGACTGCCTTCATGGATGAGCTTGGTCAAGGAGAGGGGCACTGGGCCTGTCACTGACTTTGGAAGCAGGCAGGCAGTACTCAGTTCATCCCTGGGGCACTACAACTATCTCAGAGGGCAGAATTTGGATTCCAGGTTATTTATGTGTACAATAAAGCTCTGCTTGGACAGGCACAAGACCCAAGATAAAAGCAGTCAGCTAGGCAGCATTACCACACATGCTCCAGGAACTGCATGCAAATGGAGCATGCTTTAATTGCTGTGAATGTGGTCATGGCTGGTTGTTTTACTTCTAGTTCACTCAGAAAGCATGCATTAGCCTTTCCTGTGATGGGGCAGCATCAGACAGCTGGGTTCTGGTGTGCTTTCTGGCATGCACTAGCTGTGGAACATGGGATTATCTGGGGTTTTGTCTTTCTAAGTAGAAGGGGAGGAAAAGAAAGGAATGCCTGCCTTGTTTTGATGCAGTCTATTCTGACATAGAATGAAATTTATAGCCTACTGCTTTTCTCATTGTTTGGGAAAGAAGAAACATATTAATTATAATTGTGCACCAGAGCCACCCAGACAACTGGGAGAGACAGTGATTTTGACTAACACCATCACAAGCTGGGCAGCAGAAATTTTATTAGATATAGCAGGGTAGTATTCGTGTTTAATCCAAATTTCAGAATATTTTCTCTGTGGCAAATTAAGAGTGTGAATTGTTGTGACAATGGGCATCCAGTATGGCCTGCTGACTTTCTGTGTCCTCTCACAAAAGGAGACTAATAGTAAATGAGAGACAGGCTAATTTTATTTGCTGGTATTCCTGTGTTGAGCTTAATATCAAAATAGGACAGTGTTTTTTGCCACAGGATTCAAGAGTGGGCAATTTTGAAATCAGTGCTTGAATTCAGATGACTCAATGAGACTCCATTCCTGCTTCAGGTGGTTCAGAGGCTCAGCAGAGCTGGCCAGGGGCAGTCGGTGTGAATAGTCACCAGTGACTGTCCCAGCCCAGGCCAGAGGTCCCTGCCTGGCAACAGAAGGAATGTTCTAGCAGACTTCACAGACTAAATAGTTCTTGTTTCTTGTCCTTGCAGAAAACACCTTTTGCAGCGGTGACCATGTGTCGTGGCACAGCCCCTTGGACAACAGTGAATCTCGAATCCAGCACATGTTGCTGACAGAAGACCCCCAGATGCAGCCGGTGCAGACTCCCTTTGGGGTCGTTACTTTCCTACAGGTACGGCCCAGCCACCATGGCTCTGACTGCCACCTCCTGGGCGTGGAGAGCAGCTAGCATTGCATTGAGCTGTGTAACTCAGATATTTATTGTCCTGTCTTCAGTTTCAAACATGAACATAGGAAAAAAATGTTGAGAGAAACACTTTTAAAAGCTAATGCAAAGATAAATGAAAATTAATTATATGGTAATATCGGTAAGTGATCCACTGGTTTGAACGCCAGAAAGAGGAGAGTTTGGAGCAGGACTTGGAGCTGTTTTAGCAGTACTTAATGGCAGAAATGTAGCTTGCAGCACTGACACAAAGATTCTTTAGAGGCTGAGTTTTCCTGTATTGATCTACTGTTTAAGAAAGGTTCAGGTTTGCTTTGCAAAAGAAACATGAAAAAAAATCCCTTGTGATTTAACTCTGCTGTTCAGCATGGGGAGCTTCTGTGGCCAAACAGGTTTGCTTGCTTTCCCGAAGTCCTTCTCAGCGATGCTTCTTAGATATGGGCTGCTTTGGATATTTTTTAAATTGCATATTGGGTTAATAACCTTAGTGGAAGAGTGGCATAGTTTATGCCAATTACTGATTTCTTCATGCTCCACGGAAAAGCTTCCATCCTGTGGGAAAATGCAAGTGTCTGTATTTTATAGTTTAAGCTTCTAGTTGCTCCCATTTGTCTTTGGCTGTAGTTGCAACATGTAAAAGGAAGTTCTGTTACCACAAACCTGCACAAGACAACTGCTGTGCAAGGCTTTTCTGAGGTGCCCAAATGCCTGTGTTTTACCAACGAAAACAAGGTGGGTGTGAGATTAATTAGTGCAAGATGAGTTGTGGGACCTGGAAGGAGAGACAGAGAGCCAAGCTAAGCAGGATAATCCCTGGCTGACTCTCCAGCTAGTACTGTGTTAGTCCTCATCCCTTCTTTAGTACCCAGCTGTCCTGAATCAAAGAATAGTCAGCTTGGTGCATCCTGAGGCCCTTGGCCTCTAATCTTCCCCAACACATACAGTTGACTTGGTTTTCCCCTTTGTTTGATGCTTGTTGTTACGGATTTATTTTGACCCATGAGGATAAATGATTACAAAAAGCAAAGAATGAACACAAAATAATTTCCTGTTTAGAGTCTTGCTGTTTGTATGTAATTAGTGAGTGAAGGCCCAGGGAGGGGTGTTCTGAAGCAGGGGTGATTTAGGCTGTTCACGGAGGAAGCCAGGAAGATGGGTGGGGATGAAGTGCACCTCTAAGGGCTGGGTCCTGAGAAAGTGAACTCTGCAAGGGGCAGGAGAGGTAGGGTGTGCAGACCTGGGTACATGCTGATGTGAGGGTTTTCCACGCAGATCTCTATCAGTGCAGATATGTGCCTACAGCAGAAGGTACATCCTTCACTTCTGCTTGCTGTCCTTCAGAACTTAGTTTTCAGCTTTCCTCTTTTCTGATAAAATATCAGTTGAACAGATTTTGACCAAAAATTCAGTGTTGTTGGAAAAGACTTAAGAGTATTGAGGAAGAAAATAGAAGGCCGTGGCTAAAAATATTTTTCATCTCAGAGTGAATCATTGTGCTCAAAGGCACAAGCCAGCGGTTGATACAGCAGGAAGAAACTGCCTTCTGCTATCAGCTGAAGGGTGCTTCACCCCTTCATTTGAGGCAGCTGATCTCAGCTGCTGTTAGAGAGACATCTGGTATTGCTCAGTGTGGTAGCTCCTATCCTGAAAAGCAAACACACCCTGCTTTATACAGGAAGGCAGAAGTCTGCAGTTGCCTGCAGTGACAAGTGGATTATGTGGTGTGTAAGCGGCTTTACTTTATGGTGCTGTCTAAGATGTAACCAGTCAGCAAACTGAGTTGGTCAAGGATTTTATGAGCACCAAAGCAATCCCATGTGGCAGCAAGTCTCTTGCCTGGTTGGGATTGCTTGTGCAGTATTTCATTTGCCCCTAGCAGTCGGTTGGCAGAGCAGTGTTTGTATGTACTCAGACCCTAACCTGTCTTGGTCCATCCTGTCTGTGTGGACTTGATTGAAAAGTCAAGCAGACTAGTGTATAAACCCTTATTTGTCACCAGACCCTCCTCATTGTTAAATTCACACACTCTTTACAAGATTAAATGTTACACAACCAGGGCACTTCCCATGGTAAATGTAGAGAGAGACAACAAGGACTTGTGGGATCCCACTGTTGTCTCAGGCTCCATTTGTCCTAGCATATCTAGTTAAAGAAATGGTGCTTCTCTGTATCTGCATTCTTTGATCCCATACCACATGGCACGTTTTTTCCACAGTTCTTTCATGGTTCCCACCCAGTTTAGTGTCTCTGTTGTTATTTATTACAGATTGTTGGGGTTTGCACTGAGGAACTGCATGCAGCTCAGCAGTGGAATGGTCAAGGGATCTTGGAACTGCTTCGGACTGTCCCGGTGTAAGTGGTCATATAGCCCATGTAGGGGAGCATTTCCATAGAGAACAATTCAGTTGTTTATTTTTATTAACAATCTTTAACTTGCTGATGGAACTTATTTAATCTGCACTGTAGAAATAGGTGGGAATTCATTGCAAATCTGTTCTCACACACAGACACTTAGATGGCAAATTAATGCATGTGGAAGTCCACATGTTCAGGGTGAAAGAGAATGAGGTCTTGAAAGCTTAATTTCCTTCCTCTTATGCCTGCAGGGTTTTCTCATTGGTTCTTCCTGGGATAACTGTTACTGGTGACCTCGCTGTTTAGTTCAAAGAAAGGAAGGAGAGAGTCTGGCTTACAAAGCTGTCTGAAAGTGAGAAAGTCACTCTCAAATTTGGCCCACTCTTGGTGGTCCAGTTTGCAGCAGGAAGAGCATTCATGAAAGTGAAGTTCATTGTTTTGCCATGGGAGAAATAACAAAGATGATGTTGGGTTGAGGAAGAGATGGATTTTAAATGGTAAATGATATGTTGATGCTTTGTTTGCTGCCAGGGTGCCTCTTTTTGGCTTGCAGGCATTTTGTTTAAACATTTTTAAATTCAGTGGAAGTTATTGCCATGTGATTGTAACTCAAAAGACTTACTTTTTAAAGCAAAATAGTTCTGAATATTTGTTTCTGGGCACAATACTACACTCTCTAGTGTCACAATAGCCTTGAATTGATTGATTATTTGGAAGAGCTGGACTTCTTTAACTTGAACTTTTCCCTTTTAGGCACAAGTGCAGATAATTCATGCAAATGCCCTAGAGTAGAGTGAATTTGTCCAGCTGCAAGCTTTGTTTCTGAGTCCCTGAGACAATAAACACTGCCTGCAGCTCCCATAGCTCCTCTAAGTCAATACAGATACAGCACCTCTCCCCTCAGTCTGTTCTCATGTTGGTTTTTGGCTTTTCTGCTGTGGTATAAGCACCTTTCCAAGGGAAAAATGAGACCCAAATGTGCATGATTTGAAGGCAAAGCTGCAAACTACTAAGTCATTGATGTGGAACCAGGGTAAAAGTCTCCTGCACCCCAGTGAGGAACTGTGGCAGGTCACACCCCTGCAGTTAATAATTCACAACTTCCAAAGTGATGTGGAAGAAAGAGTGGCTATCCATGCATCTGAAAGCCTGTAAAATATTAACTTTTTTTGCTCCCACTCTTAAATGTTTCAGGAGACTAACACAAACTAGGCCAGAGGAGGGGGCTTTTGACTGCAATAACAAAGTATCTCATGAAAAAATGAATTTTTTTATGGCGGTTCCAAAAGACTTCAGTTTTTTACTTCAAATGAAAAGCACTATCTAAGGCTGACTTCTGCAGTCTGGCTGCACTATGACCTGAAGTGAAGTCTCTGAGTATTTCATCTTCACAGTAATCTGTTTTCTATCACCTTTGTTGTGAAATACCTTGAGCCTTCCAACTTTTATTGCTAATGATAACAAAGATTTCCCTGAACCATCTGAGTACTTGGCCATTAAATACCAACTGAGCAAAATGTCTGTTATGATAGTATTTATCAGAGCAATAAGCTCTTTGTGGCACTGAACGTGACTGCAAATCTTGGCAAAAAGTGCAGTCCCACTGGGGCCCTGCTCTATTCTTAGATGTAATAGAGGAATAAATGACTCCATGCCTTGCCCATCTTTCTTTGACTCAGGCCACACTGGACTTCTCAGTCCCAGTTTGTTTCCTGTAAGATTAAAACCCGTTTCAGTCTTGTGTGAGCAAGGGGGCCTGCACAAGGGATAACAGCCTGTGTCAGTCCTGACTGCTCTGCACGTCTGGGTGGTGCCAGACATTGTGCAGATTAACTGCTAAGCCATAGGGGGCTTTTACTATTTATTTATTTGGAAAATGTAAAGAGCAAATGCATGTTGTGGGATGTATACACTGCATAGAGGGGTTTCTAGGCTTATTTTAAACCCTTATCTTGTGCTTCTTCACAGTACAGGTCCACTCTGAGAACCCTGCTGGGGAGTTCTAATTAAAGAGCTTGATTGGTTCATTACCTGTCTTTATTTGTAGAGCTGGAGGCCCCTGGTTGATAACAGACATGAGAAGAGGAGAGACCATATTCGAGATTGATCCACATCTGCAAGTATGTCTTTAGTTTATAAAATGTTATGTCTCTTGTAATAGCCAAGGAGAATTGGTTTAATGTTATACAACAGTTCTAATATTTTCTGTAAAGGTGCTTGGATCTTCTCAATGTTTGTAATAATCCTGGAAAAGTCTTAGAAACTCTTTGCCCGCTTAGAGGTGGTTCAAGAGGGACATGTCCACCCCGACATGAATGGCAGCTCTAGGAAGAAAGATAGAGAAGGAAGACCAGGAAAATGGAATCTCCTATAAGAGACAAATTTGTAAATTTTGGACTGGATGTTTTCGAGAGGAGGAAGAAAGAAGATGAAAGACACAGAACAATACAAGATTTAGGAGTGGTACACCAGGAAATTCCTCCTTCCTTTTATATGCAAGCGTAAGGAGATATAACATGCAGAAAACTCAAAACCAACTAAGTACTATTTTTTCACAGTGAATGTGACAGTGTAGCTCATTCCTGTAGGATATCACTTGAGGCCAAGTAGTTAGTTTGGACTGAGAAATGGTGGAAACCCAAAAGTACCACATGCAGTTATTAATAATCCATGCAGGAAGATATATTAAACCTTCTTCTTCAGAGTCCAATTTAATTTCTGAAATTTAAAGATAAGAATAGGGCCTCTTTGGAGAGGTTACTGTACTATGGACTTCTCCTGATCCTTGCACTTGGGAAACAGTTCTGCAATCCCTTCAGCAGAGCTGGAGAACATGGTGCTGGAGTACATGGGTCCCCAGCAAATCCAGTGTGGTGCTGGCCGTGCTCCAGTGAATCACGGAATATTTGCCTTTAACAGAGAACTTATGGCTCAGCCTGGTAGGGCACGTGCAAATGTGCATGTTTTGTATAAGCATTTGCTTATGGTCTGCATGTCTGTATCTGATTATTCTCAGTTGCCTCACAGCATCTTTTACTTTGAAATCTTAAGACCAAAACCAAATTCTACTTTTACTGGTTTTAAGGATTTGTTCATCTAAAATAACCCCAGTCTGAGAAACACAAAAAAATGTTCCGTAGTGTGGGAGCTAATACAACTGAAAGTCCTATAAAGTTTTTAGACTTTCCAGAACCTTGCCCTCTCTCCTCCTGGAGGTGTTTCAGTTGTCTGCACACTGGTGATTCCTAATGATAACAGGGTTTTCTTCAATTTACTGTAAATGAAAAATAGCTCAGCTTACTGGAATCTGAGTCAGCCAAGGCAAGTTTAGGCAAATAAAAGAGTACCTCTGCCTCACCAGTGTGTCCTGCTGCTGAAAGCTGCTGCGTCTGTGGTCCTTCCGGACCTCCTCACATTGAACTCATTCCTGTTTCTGTTCGCTCTTGCCCTTGCAGAAGTGCATATGGGCAGGTGTGTGTGTGCACACCTCCCTCCTGCTCTGCTGCCGCAGCCCCCGGGGATTCGTAGAGCAAAATCCACCTCTGAGTCCCACAAAGAACCTCTTCTACTCAGGGAGTAAAGCTGTGTCAGGCTGGCTTCAGCCTTGTCATATGCCTCCTGCTCTAATTAATGGGGAAAGGATAGTGTCATTTTCTTGGTGTTGGTAGAGGGTGTGTGAGACCAGAAAGGCAGCAGTGGAAAAGAGGTGGAGGAGAGGGAGGGAACAGGCAGAGAAACTGGACAATTTTCCTGGGAGCCAGCAAGCATGTTGTCTGCCTGGGAAGCAGGCAGAGCTTGTTTGGAGGCTGCATTGTCTCTTGTGGGAATTGGTTGAGGCCTAAACCCAGCCCTGGCAGCAGCAGCTGTACTTTCTGTTCGGAGTTGCTGAGAATGGATCCCAACTAAGATGTCATCCCAGGATGTCGGCAATTAATGCTGTGGCAACGCTGGTTGTTTTCTGTTCAGCCAGGCTTCTCTGTAGGCCATTCAGATTTCCCTGGCAGCACTGTCAAACAATTCCTGTTGGTCCCCAGCTCTGTGCTGATTCTCAGTGCTTTGCTTCTGTTTAGCAGATATCTCAGAAGAGAATGAAGCTGATTTGAATTTCCTGAGTTGTGGTTGCTGCTCTGCAGGTCACACTGCAGTGCTCTGGCTCGTTTAAAAAGGGATCAATGACTTATAAGAGCCTCAGAGCATCCCTCCCACACGCTGAGAGGAAAATGGGACAGAAATATCCTTTCTTTGAGGAAGGAAAGAGCTGAACCTCCTTTGCCCTGGGCTCCTCCAACCTCCTGTTCAAGCTGCCCTTTCAAGGGAGGAAGAACAGCCCCTCAGTCCAGGCAAATCTTTGCTGGCTAAAAGTGGGGTAGAACTGTGCATTGCCAGAGCTATGAGTCTACACTAGTTGGGGTGTTTTGGACTTTTCCCCCTTTAACATCAATACTTGCAAGCATTATGAATTAGGCGTGCAAATTAGGCTGCCTTAAGCCAGCTCGTTTCCATCAGCTTCCCTTGATCTCTAAGGGATGCCAACAGAACAGCACTTCTTCCCCTGAGGAAGTGCTCTGCAAGCCAGCTGAGCTGCAGATGAGAGTCCTTTCCCCCTCCCTGAGGCTCTGCACTCTGTCCGCAGGGTCTGGCTGGGAATGGGGCCCTGGCTGGAGGGATGGGGGAGCAGATCCCACCAGAGCCTCACAGCCCTCTGGCATCTTCTTCTCCCTGCTCAAGAGCAGGTTTGGTGGCTCTCTGATGCGTCCCCAATGACTTGGATAAAAAATAACTGTGCTGACAAGTTACACCTCCCCACGCCAGCTCTTTTGGGTCCTCACAGAGCACCGTGGAGGGTTCCCAAAGGAGCCTCGTGCTAAATCTCACTTAGAGCATTGTCTGCATATGTAGGAACGGATGCATTTTTATTTCTTTTCCCACAACTTCTATTTCTGGGTGACACAACTAATTTTATGTTTAGGATAAAACAAAAGAAAATCACAGCAGATTTATTATTTCTCAGATTTTCCTATTACGTTTTCAAGAAGCCAGTTTCCCCTGACGCTGGAGGAAGATCCTAACAAGGGGAGAAAAACAGAAGAAAGGCAGTCTGTTGAATGCTTAAGTCTAAGTCAAGACTGCTCTGGTCCTGCACTCAGCCACAGGCTCCTACCTCAACTTTTGGGCCAAAGAATGGGTTTTGGGAGGTGATCCAGATGAAAAAAAAGAGTTGGCTCAAGGGAAGGGGTAGGAGCACATGGAGGAGGGTGGGACTGCAGTCATTGCAAATTACATCAACTTAAACCGCTGTGCAACCACACCCTGAATGCTAGTGCTTATCTTTGAGCTGCTCAAATCTTCTCTTGAATGGTCACAAGAACAGGCAATGCTCTTCCCAGGGTGCAGCATGCACAGCTGAGCAAGGGGAGGGATGTATATGGGTTTAATCTGGAAACTGATTGTTGAGGACAGATTTTGCAAAGAGCAAAATGTTTGCACAGTCTCTCGTCTTCAGTGGCAATGTCAAACCAGAGGGTACTTACATGGAGTGGAGAAATCGTCTGCCATTGTGTATAACACCACTCTGCTCTCTCCTCAAATCTTTGCAGTTTCTTGGGACTGCCTGCGTTTTGAGGTGACCCAGATGTATGCAGAGAGATGCAAATCTTGCTGGTGCCACTGAGCAGTACCAGAGGCAACACTCCTTCAGAAAAGGGGGAAGCGAGCCTGGCTGGTTCGATGCCAGTGAAGAGGTGCCAGCCCTTCATCCGTGTAGCACAGCCCCGAGTTTGTTCAGCTCAACATTACCCCCTTGTGGGTCACAGGTGGAAAGTCAGACTGATGCCCATTTCCAAGCAGGTGGAACTTCCTGGCGTTTTGGCTGTAGCTTAGGGCAGTCTTGCTGGCAACCGATGCACATGTCCTTGAGAAAATGCCTGGTGCCTGAGAGCATCCAGCTGCTTATGATTGGTGTATGACACCTTCTGAGACCCAAACACTGGTTACGTGCTTGGAAAGTCCAGCTTGCAAGGGAGGGAGTTTGTGTATTTGCCAATAGAGAAAGTTATGCAAAAGCTTTGACATTGGGAACAGGTCTGTGTCTCCTTGCACGTCCAAACTTCATGTTTACCATTTATGGGACACCCCAGCACATTGGAAAGCAGGGATTCTCTAGGTGGTTTGCAAATGAAGAACCCGTGTGAATGATGAGTCTCTCAGTGAGCTGTTTTCATTGTGGGACTCTTTGGTAAGGTTGAAAAGAGAACTTTACTTATTCAGGGATTTGTTATCATTGGCATATAAGAGATCGACTGCCAAGCTGTGCTTCATGTCTTAAATATTTCAAGTTGGTGTAAATCAGTGCTAACAGTGAAAGAAGCAATCCTGCACACCCCAGGCCATTGATTCTCACCTTTCTCTCTCCCTGCTTTGTGCCTGCCAGGGCCACGTAGTGAAGCAGTGGGGATAGGGTGGGATTTCTGACCAACTTGCTATGGAAAAGGTTTGTTTAGCTCAGAGTGGCTTCCTGATTTGGCTCAATGTGCAGTTGCTGTTTGCTGACAAAGCACAGGGTCCAGAGAGTGGAAATTGTCCACAAAGGGGGATGGATCTGCAGGAGCTGCTGAAGGTTGGGCTGCACCATGGTGGGTTCCAACTCAGGCTCAAGCCACGCTCCAAAAAAGTCTTGGTGTTTTGTATCTTTTCAAGCAGGAGAGAGTCGACAAAGGGATTGAGACAGATGGCTCAAACCTGAGTGGAGTGAGTGCCAAATGTGCCTGGGATGACCTGAGCCGGCCACCAGAGGATGATGAGGACAGCAGAAGCATTTGCATTGGGACCCAGCCTCGGCGGCTCTCTGGGAAAGGTAAGAGGTCCTGGGCCAAGTTGCTGTCATGGCCTTTCAGCTTCTGGTGGGTCTGGGCAGTGCACTGAGTCATGCTGCATCTTCGAGTTCATAACAGACTCCACAGCCATTGGGACACTTGATGTATCTCAGGGCAGCAAAATGGATTTTGGGCTCTTTGAAGAAGGCAGGAGAGAGGAAAAGAGTTCTTGGCATGATTTTGTCTAAACATTTCTTTCAGTTTTTAAGCAAATTGTAATCTGAATCTGCAAAGTTAAACTGAGCACCTGCTGAAACCAGGAATGTAAACACCTACACGGTGAAGCAATTTCATTTTCCTAGGCTGTGTTTCCTTATTAACATTATCCCTTCTTGGAAGGCAAGTTGGACTGATGCTGCACATTGCTGAACTCAAGGAATTCATGCAAATACAGAACTCTGGAAAGAAGAATTAAAAAACCATGGAGTTCCCCTTTGCAGTGAGATGCCTTCTCAGGGTAGACATGTCATAGCCATTACACAGGCTTGAAATTATGCATATTACCTTTCAAATAGGTGAAGCAACATAAAATTTGAGGGCTTGAGATTTCCTGGAATTAACAATGGTTTCCTCAGGAATGGCATCTTACTTTTTCTTAAATCCATGGTAAAAAATTAGTTAAATGCATACAGCATTTCTTCTGGCTTCTGTGCAAATATTTTGAACTGCACTGGATCTAAAAAGACTGTTTTGCCTCAGCCTTGAAATGAAAAGCCCAAGAGAGGTGTATACATGATGAAATTTGTATATCCTTCAAAAGATTTTGAAATAATGTGGGGGTTTTTTCTCTACCTAATTCTCACATTTCTCAAAAATAGATGAGGAAACTTCTAAGAAAGGCAGGAAAGTTTCCCACTAAAAGTATTTGGCCAGTAGACATTTCAGAAAAAGGCAGAAGTAAAAAGACTGCATCTGAACTGCATAATTTGCAGCTTATTTTCAGATGTGAGCTTGAGGCTAAAGGTTGCCCTGCATAAAAATCCCTCCCTTTGTGCATCTTGTTGTAAATTAATCAACAGATTTCCAAAGCAAATTGCACAAAACTTGGAAACCTTCATACATTCGTTTGGGAAAGGAACAAATTCCTGTTATGCCTAATGGGAAAAATNAATGAAGCCCAAACAAGGGAATTCAAGCTGACATTATAAAGTTAAATAGCTCCTAAGGAAGTTCAGGAAGTGTAGTTAAGTGTTACCCCATAACATTTCTCCACTTCTTTCTGAAGGGGAAGAGTTTAGATGGAACACACTATCTTCTTGTGTCTGTGTTGTTTCTGGGGATTCTAAATCACGTTTAAAAAATTCTCTTTGCAGATACAGAGCAAATCAGGGAGACTTTGCGGAGAGGGCTTGAGATTAACAGCAAACCTGTCCTACCTCCAATCAATGCACAAAGACAGAATGGGTTGAACCTCGACCGAGCACCGTGAGTTTCACCCCGCACATTCACATGGTGGCAGATGGAGACTAAAGAGCTCACCGTGGAAAACAAAGTTAAAGCTGAGTGGGAAAAGACTTGGCAAGGGGAGAGGAAAGTTGGCAGTGAATACTTGCAAAGTGCAAAGATAGAGGGAGAAGAGTTGTTCAGGTTGGATAGATGGGCTAGTACTCAGGAGGGCAGCTTTTTAGAGGGGTTTTGGACAAACCATGTTAATGCAGAGTGGCTCTGACTGTTCTGTAGAACCCGCTGTTCATGGTCTTCAGCGTTTGAATTCAGACTGGACTGATTCCTGTAAAAAGTGCCGTGCTGAAAAGTGCTATGGTATCAGTAGAGATAGGTGGCATAGGTGACCTCTGATATTTTTTCCTGAGTATTTTATTTTCAAGCTCATAATTACAAACCTTTTGGTTAAAATGTTGTTTTTTTTTCTTTTTAAGTGACTCAGGTCTTGCCTTGCTTAAACAGGTGGGTTCTGTCAGGAATCACATGCCAGTAACACCTAGGTCTCAAATAGCAGTAGTCTAACAGGTGATTTAAGTGGGACTAGGGTGGCCCATAGATATCTCTTGCAAGTTTTGGCTTAAAGTGAATCTACAGGAAATTACCTGTGGTTTCAAGCCATCTGTAGTATCTGCACTTCTGTCTTTCTGGGCTTCTCCCCTTCCCCTCTTAGACTATAGGTGCTAATTCAGTGTCTTCCCATCAATTTTAATGTTTTCATCTAAATG
>VYZR01074986.1:14610-31126 GCA_013400675.1 Oxylabes madagascariensis | reverse complement strand
CTATAGGGTCTAATTCAGTGTCTTCCCATCAATTTTAATGTTTTCATCTAAATGATACAGAAAGACATGCATCTTTGCTGCACTCTTTCTCCTTGGTATGTCCTTTGGTTTCTTAGTCTCTGATGAACATCTGTGCCTTCTGCTTTCAAGAATAAAGATCATCATGAAATCAGCACTTCCCTGTAGTACCAGGCAGGGACAGCACCCTGGTCTGTTTCAATTCCTGTTTCATTCTTGATTCAAACATTTCATGAGAAAAATATTTCTTGTTGTTGTCCTTTCTTGTTCCATTTTGTGGGTGACTTCCAATTTGCCTAATATATGAATGTTTATGAGTTGCCTAATCCTTTGGAGGAAGTATTATGTGTCAATTGCTGATGCTTTTTGCTAATATGTAATATGAGATATAGGTACTTATATTAAAAAATGTCAAGTGACTTTATTATTACCTTAGGAATAATCTTACTTTTCCCATATAGTACTTATATTACAGGGAGTCAAATTCTGATCTGGCTCAGGTTTTGTGTAGTATTTCTCTGCCTGCAGGTTGGTCACATTGGACCACTGGTTGGTCCCACTGGCCCCGCTGAAAAAATTATAAAATTATACCATGTGATTTGTACAAATCACACCCAGCCTTGGAGAGCTCAAAAGTACTGGGCAGGATTTCTCACCGGTGCTGGGCCCCTGCATGCATCTGCATGCCCAGTGTAATTTCCGAGTCCTCAATGGTTGGGGGTGACCACAAACATTTTGGGTGCACTTCAGGTCAAGGAGGCAGCTGATGGGTAAGCCTTAATGCTGGGAGGCAGTTGTTGCTTAGATAAGGGAGCTTTACATTATTCAGGGTGAGATAAACAGAGATATGTTTGAGACAGAGTGGTGAAAGGTTAGCAGAGGTCTAAGATGAAGTACATAAATATTTACCTGGGTTTTTAACTGTTCTGAGACAGAGGAAGGCAGGTCAAATTCAGAGCCTCACATCTGTGACAGTGCTCTTTGTTGCAAATCTCTCTTACCTGCAGCAGCTGTACACCCACCCTGCCTGAAGCCTGAGTGGTAGGAATGGCTGGTTTCCAACATTTGCCGCCTAGGAGGTCAACACATTTTTCTGAGGTCTATGGTTACTGCTGGGGAAACTGATAGGTAGCCTGTTTCTCCATAAGCACTTCAGTTAAGGAAAGACAGCCATCAGCTGTGTTACTGTGGTGATACTATTGGAGGGATAGGGGAAATCTCAGTTTAAAAAAGCTGTCTGTCCTAATGCTTTCTTACTCCATCTTACTAGCTGCTTTGAGAGGAATTTGGGAAAGGTCTTCTCCTTGTGCAGTTGCTTCTCCTCTCCATGTAGCAGATACAATGGGACTTGTTCAATGCATTGACCATACCAAAAGGGGTGGTTTGTGCTGGAAAGCAGTGTTTACTTACAACCTCTGACTAACTAGGTACGTAAATCAGACCCGATGATTACCCTTACTGTGGCTAAAACTGATCAATCAACACATTTTCCAGAACAGTGTGGTATAGATGAAGCAGAAGAGGAAGATCTTGTTCTGTCTCTGCCTTCCTTAATACACTGTCTCAGCATGTCTCGTGCATTTCAGCAAAATTGCTCAATGTGCAGTAAGTACAAGAGCATGATATGGAGACTCATCTCCAGCTGCTGCACAGGAATGTAATTTAGGAGCTCAGCTTTTGCATGCAGTAATGTATCTACATCCATGTTCCCTCCAGGTACCTGCAGGGGTAAAGGATGAGCCACAAAATGCACAAACCCAGTGCAGATAAAACTCTTTGGTAGGACTTCTGAACACCTGAGATGAAGGACAATTCTGTACGTAGATCTAGTCCTTCTGGTGCGATCCTTGCTTGCATTGCTTGGGCCTGGTAGGGCTGGGACTAAGGTCTGTCCATCCCTGTAAATCTTGTGTAATCAAAGGCAAGTCACTTAGCTATTGAGCTTCAGCTCTGAATCTATAAAATGGAACTAATAACAATGTCATCTTCTTGAGGCACCACAAGGATAAATATGTTAATGATTATGAGGTGCTGGCTGATGGGAAGCAGGCTTGTGTGTAATCATATCCTGCACTGTACACATCAGATCATAAAATATCAAACCTGTGGTTCTTTGCAAGGGTCCTGTGAATAACTGATGCATTAGAAGTTCTTGAGGAACTTGACAGGAATACTCTCTTGGGGCATGGCAAATTGTTTCAAATCTGCTTTGCACAGGGAGCACTGCAGAACCCCAGGCTGTCAAACTTGCACCCAACTGACAGTAGGATGTTAAAGTCTGACACAGACTCTAAGGACTTTGTGCAGAAGAGGAATGCTCTGTTTATTTATCATGGATTTGCAACCACCAACTGCTTTCCTAGTAGCTTTCTTCCCTTTCTTTTATCCTAACCCTACCACCCACGCACAATAATCTATCAAGGTTTAAAGCAGACAACCTGTTCTGCATTCAGCACCACAAATAGTATCAGAAACACTCAAACTTTTGAATATTTATTTGTATAATGTAGAGGATCCAGATTCCATATGGATTCCCAGTCTTTGTATAGTTACAGTTTTCAGTGCTTATGCAAAAACCTCACATTATTTGGTTGCAGATACGGCTTGATTCAGTGTTTTGGCTCCAGCAAAGCACATACTTGCATGTTAAGCATGCATATTACCAGTTGTTCACTGTCCCAGAGTCCTAAAAAAAAGTTCCTTTGAGAAAAAGCTGGTTTCTGTCAAAACCCTGCTGGGCAGCTGTAGTACTTTGATTCATTAGTGTTATTACCATAGACTGTGTAGCCCTTTTTCTCCTAAGGATATGAATAAAAGCACACTTAAGCTTAAAACTGCATCGGACATCTGTTTCTCAAAATGACTGTTGGCTCAGTTCATGAGCAGCCATTAAATCAGTTCGTAGGTATTAACAAAAGAACATGTGAATTATTCTTTGGAAACATGGCTAATCATTATGAACATAGGTAACAGAATACTCTCAATTATCACTTGAAAAAATAAGACATGTATGAATAGTGTGAGTTTCAGTGACGCATTATTTGTTTCTTAGGACCCATCAGTTAAGTAGGTGCTGCTGAGACACACAGAAAGGCAATGCTCCCAGTCTCCTGAATCGTGCAGATTGACTCTTCTTGGATACAGAGAACTGTTGCCCATAGGGGATGTTTAAATGTCAGACTAAACGCTGCTGCTGTCAAAGTCTCAGTGGGCTGGAAGCTCCAGATGTCAAAGTTCAGTGACACTTGTGGAGTCTTGCTTCGATCACTATTTAATTTCTTGATGTAATAATTTCTGGGGCCAAGTATTTGGTTGTCCCTGGTAATTAGCTCTGTGCTCTCCTGTGCAGTAGGTGAGTAGTATCTCTGCGTTACAGATTAGGACAGCAGAGTTAATTTGCCACACTTGCAGTGAGAGGCAGCATTGGGATAGGGGAATTCTTGACCTTTTCCACCTCTCAAGGGCCCCCTTGATCATGCAGCATTGCTGAAATTGATGTTTTTCTGCCTCTTGGCTGACTCAGACTGTTCTGCTGTGAGTTGAGGCATGGAGTAGAAACCTAGTGCTAGCACACTGCTTTACTGCATGTGTTGAAGCTAAAATTATCTGTAATTGTTGCACTTCATTGTGCCAGAATTCAGGTATTGCCCACACACACCCCAGTGTCTGAACATGAGGTTTGAGTGATAGAAAAGGGTCTCCCAAGTCTGTATTACTTTGATAAGGCTTTTGATCAAGTGATGTGGTTCACAAGCCTGACTCTCATATTTCTCTCTGGGATTTCCCAGATAATTGTGCTGGTCCCTTATGTATGGTGGTCATTTGTCCAGGGACCCACAGAGACTTCAAGTCCCATTTGCATTCAGTTTTTAGGCAGAAGGACAGGTTGAGTCTAGGGAAACCTGAACATATGGTAGCCCTGTAGCCATGTGCTAATTCCATCCAGCCCTGAACAGTTTCCAGCTGTGCAGGAAAATGAAGGCAAGTTCCTGGCAAACAGAGTAGGGAACGACCCTCCGGCAGGTGGGGCTGGCCAGACTGTCCTGGCAGTGACCTGCTGGAGCTCTGCACTCTGAGCATCTCAGGTGGTTGCTCTTCCCTCATGGGAAGAGGGAGGAGTTGTGTCACTCCAGAATTCCTCCTGGGATAACCCCAGACTGTCACATGGTGTGCCTGGTTTGGAGCACATGAGTAACAGTGGCACTGCTTCCAGGGCTGGAGTCCACTGCTCCTGCAGTTCCTCTGACTTGGTAAACAGAGCACACGGATATCTCCTGTCAGGGAGCAGCATTGGGTTAATGCACATTAACAAGCTCCATCTGAGCAGCATTTCTGAGGAAGCTCTGACGGTAATACCAAAATGTAGGATTTGCTTGGAGGCGAGTCTGCACTTTGCTTTTCCCAGTTGCACTGGGTTTTCATTCTGCTTTACTTGGGCGGAGGGGAGCTGTTGTCTTTGTAGCTGGTTTCCTGTCTTCAGTTCTTGGAGGCAAACTTTACATAAAGAGGAGCATTTCAGCATTCTCTGAAGCTGTCTGGTTCTGGCTAGGCTTTCTGATTCTGCAACCACTAAGTATTAAGTTTCCAATCCAGTCCTGCTTATTTAGGCATGCTCTCTCATCGGGTCGCCATTCAGCGGTGTCCTGGTTGAGTCAGGAATGCTGAATGGAAGGAGGCAATATACTTTAGGGAGTGTCTGTCAGCGTGAGGCTGAGTGCTGGGTGACAAGATTGCAAACTAGTAGAGTAAATGTCTGGCAAACCAGTGTCAGTAGAAGTGCAAAGCAGTCACCATGCTAATAATTTGCACTCCTGTATAGCTTTCCCCATCTAAGAATCCAAAAGTGCTTTGCAAACATTGACTTAATCCTTGCAACGTCCCTACGTGGAAAAATGTCTCGGTTTTACAGACAGGGAACCTGAAGCATAAAAGAGCTGTTTGACTTTGCTCATGAGTCTGCAGGGTGCCAGTGGCACAGCCTAAATCTCTCAATTCCACTTCAGCTGCAGGTCTTGGAACAGTCTGGCCCCTGCAAGCTCTGACAGTGGTTATTATGCAGCTTTCCAAAGGGATATGTGAGTGGCAAGAAGATTGTTGCTACTGGCATTGTCCTAGCAGCCCTTCCCTGCCAGGAAATGCACACAGAACATCGTCACCATCCTGTTTAACCAGGCTGGGGAGCACCCAAGTCTGAGCACTCGAGGTAGCCTTGTCTCAGTGTGACTCTGCAGGAGCTGTGTAACCATGTCCTCCCCAGTTCTGCGCTTGCCTCTGTACGTTCCTGACGGGTGCTGTAACTCTGTGTGCCAAGGTGCTGAGGGCTCTTTCCCACAGCTGCTGGTTTGCCCTTCAGGGGAAACTGTGGGAAAGAGACTGGAAGATTGTTGGCACTTAAGTGATCTTTGACCATATCTTCATGAGGGAGTGAGGATGTCTGAAATAGCCACGGTTGGAAAGGGAAGAAGTGGGAGTGGAAGGAGGGGGGCGGGAGGGGAAGAAAGGAAAAGTGGCCCGACCTTTCTCTCCCAGCTGTGCAAGTCTGCACTGATGGTTTGCATTTGGTAACTCACAGTACTGAATTTTATATGGAGAAAGCAAGGAGCAATGACAGAAACTAACTTCAGTGAGGCAGTGGGCACCTGCTCCTGGAAAGGGCCCCTGCCATGGCCAGCTTCCCACCGCATGTCCTTTGTGATTTCGGTACCTGGGAGGGTAGCTTGGAAATGCAGCAAAATTATGCTCCATATCAGCAATAGAGCTTGGAAGGGAACTGAGACTTCCTTCCTCGACAGATCCATGAGATCAAGCGCTCTGATCATAAAGCGAAGTGCAAATGCAAGAATAAATAAACCTTTCTTAATCCGATCAACCTGGTTACTCTTGAATCTCATAAAATAGCTGCCAGCGGTTGCTTGAGAAGGAGTTGTTATAAACATGACTTATAAGGAGGGGACATCCAAACTTTGTGCAACCCAGTGATTGCATTGGCGATTTTCCAGGATCCCCACGGGCTGCTGCTAATTGGCATCAAATTAAGCAGGTTGCAGCCACCCTCATCTTTAATACAAAGAGAGGGCCCCCGGGAGGCTGCAGGTTCCAGCGTGTGGCCTTCTCACATCAAGAAGGAGCACAGCACACTGCGACGTCAAGTCTCCTTGGGCCCTTTCCCCTTGTTGACAGATCTGGGGAAGCTGCAGGCCACACTGGACACCTTCACAATGGCTTGACCACCCTCTCCTTCTCAGAAAAAAAGAAAAAAAAAATCAAATATGGCTTTGGTTAAGTTCGTGTTAATCAGGATTCATGAGACTTAACAAAAAAACAACAAACATAATTTCCTCCCTCTCTCCTCCACCCAGAAGCAGACTACTGGTAGAAACTGAAGCTGAAAAAAATAGTTGAAAGTCAGCTAAAGTCACCTTGGTAACTGCAGCAATACACTTGCCCAGAACAGGAGACATCAAACCCAACTACAAACAGCTTTAAAGAAACAAAAAGAATGTAATCATCTAAAGAATTAATCTGACAACTGCCCACGTTTACACCTCCCACAAGCCTCCCAATCAGAGGGAAATGCGCTTTAATCTCCTCCAACTCCCCTCCAGTTTCACAAAACATTAAATGTGCAGTCTTTAAACTGGGGCATTTCCGGCATGCTGCTTCCATTTAAATCTGCTGCCTTTCCTAATGCAGCAGCCCTGGCTTTTGCAGAGTTGTTTTTTCTGGACACTGAGAAACATGAATTTTTTTGTGGGGGTTGGACAAAGTATTAAATCTGGAATAGACAAAGTTTGCAACATTTTTCGTGATAGTCAGCTAGATCTTAGTCATAACAAGTAAAACTCCACTGACTCTTGCTGCTGATTTATTTGGTGATGGGGTGGAGGAAGCAAGGACTTACGCGTAACTGACAGTCGTAAAACCAGGGATGTTAGTGTTAGAAAGCAAACGTTTTCTACATTTGTTTTCTGAGTCTGAAAACTACAAGCTGTGGATGGCAATGTGTGTTAGGACATGAGCTTTTTATTAATAACAACGTAGAGGTCCTGCTGACCCTTCATCTGGGCTATCACCCTTTGGAAGAGTCAGCACAAGGATTTCCAATCCCAAAGAGAGAATTTTAATGAGTTTTTCTTACTCCCAGTGTCATGCAACATTTTTCTGAGTCTGAAAGTGACGGCACTGTGGCCTCCTGATGTGTTATGTGCAGTCCACAATACACAATTCTTGTTTAGAAAGATCTGCCTTAGACAGAAGGTTATTTCGTTTCTGTTATTGGAGTTTCACCCTTAATTTTAAATACCCAAAATTGTGTGAGCTCCTCTGAAGGGAAACAAGAGTCACAGAGTATGAGTACTTTGGAAAAATTTTGTCAAAAGGATTAATCCTTTCTTGTCATTTAAACTATTAACTACCATTTTGCTTCACCTTTTTGACAGAAGGGCTGGTTACTTATTAATGTGAAGTCATAATTATTGACAGCCGTAAAGTCATGACAGTTCCGTTTGATAGTTATACATTAGTCAACATCTTCTCTTGAGCATGTAATGACAAACAGCTTTTGCTGGTTTTAATAAGACTCACAAAGCTTTGCCCCTTGCCTCCAGAACATTGTCGTCATTCCTATTATTGCATTAACAACCGGAGGCAGTTTCCCCTCCGGACTGCAGCCCCATTGTGCTCGCAGCTGTACTGGCTAGCATGGTGGAAACCTAAAAACCCACCTTCAGCTCGTAGGGATTTGGAGCCCAGGGGTGTGGGGAGCTGTTCTGCGGCTCTCTGTCCAGCTGAAGCACAAGCCTGTGAGGCTTTTCTGGGATGTCCCCGTGCTTGGCACGCTTAGGCAGTCCAGGTGAGCAGGGCACAGCCTCTTGTCTGTAGCAGTAACATTGCTGTAAAACTCCTGATCCACTCCATAGTGCCTAAACTCTGGAACTGCATTTAGGAAGTTTATGGCTTGCTTGAAAATCATGCATTGCTAATGGCTAATGGCTGAGCCTTTTGGTAGGAGCTGATAAATGAATGATTGGAAGCTGTAGACCACAGCCTGACTTTCCCACAGCTCACTGTGTATATAAGATCTGATAAGGAAGTTGAGACAAAGCTTAGCTTAAGGTCAACTGATCATTAATCAACTGTAACTGCACTTCTCAGGTAATCAGCCTGAAAAATGCTGGTCTGCTCCACTCTTTGAAGACCCCACCTAGAAAGAGCTATAAAATGTTTGCTGAAGTAGATTAAACACAACTTTAAGTGCCACACATAGACTACAAAGCATGTTGAGTCTTTGCTTCAGGGTTAACCCCCTAAACTGACACTCTGTCAGTCCATCACCCCAACCTGTGCACAAGCTGTATCCCAACCTACCATGTCCCTGCTGGATCCATTACTCCTTTGTATGTTGCTGAAGAAGAAAATGGGACATGCTTTACAGTTTTTATCTTGCAGAGAGCTGAGCTGCTCTGGTATCTTTTTTCTGCATGTCTCTGACCTGGCCATGCAGTGTATTTGCAGGGTGGACCATGAGATACCAGAGTTCAGCTGTTTCAGAGTGGGCAGCTCAGCAGCGTGGGTGAAGGGCTCACCTGGGACTAGGTAACCTGGCAAAAGCAACAGGCTGATCTGCACTGGAATTCACACTGAACTGCACTACTATGTGTGTGGTTGATGGAGTAATTTTGGGACAGCCCTCAAAGGTAAAATCAAGTAAAAGTGTCATCTAGGTCAGCTCATGAAGGTGAAGCTGATTCTTTACAATCATTTCCAGATGTACATTAAAGACAGTTCAGCTTGGATGGAGGAAGGATCCAGGCTTGTTTTAACAGTGTTCTCAAATGGAGCCACAGCTTGATAGCCTTGTTTGGCTTTTGGTCCTTGTGGCACAATGGAGGTACATTGCAATGTGGAATCTCAGTGCCCTCCTGCTTTCCCTGTCACTCTCCTCTGGTAATTCTGTACTGTAGAAACTATCTTAACAAAGTCTTACCTCTATTAAATTCTTGTGGAATGCCAGGTGACAAAAGTATAAATCACTTATCAGACATTTCTCATCAGTCCATGTCATCCATTAAAGTCATAACCCATCCTGTCCTTTATTCTTTGTTCCAGACTGTCAAGTAAGGGATCATGCTGGTGCTCTTTGAACATATAAAGTGTTTATGGTCAAATATTTTGAGATAGATCGTTTTATTATCTAGAGGATTTGGTCTGGCAAAGTTCCTAATCATGCAACAACATAACCGTGTTGTAGCTTCAGAATATGCTGGCCTTGCAGAAATGAAGGAATAAGAAAGCAAAGCTACCATTGTCCTAAAGCTGCCCAACTTAGAACAGAAAAGAATCTGTGAATCTCCTACTTGTCACATGGAGAGTCTGTCTTTTGGCTGTCGCACTTGATGCTGGTGGAACCAGGAGATTCTCAAAGCCTTTTGGTTGAACTGTGCAAAAAAAGGCACAGAGGACTGGATAAGTCTTTCCTGCAGGCCAGTGCCTGAAAAATCCTGAAGATAAAGCAAAAGCAGGAGGGAGGACGCATCTGGTAATTCTTCCAAACCATTTTATAGTGTTTGGAATTCTGGAGTTTTGGAGACTTTAGTTTTGCTGCAGTTCTTTCCAGAAAACTAATTCTTTTTATACTGGGAAAGGATGAACCATGTATATGCATCAATTCAGATCCTACGTTGTCAAATCAAGGTGAAGAGCTGCATGCTGGGACTGGTAGTCTGAGTGAGGCTGTATCTCTGCAGGGGTGGTGGAAACTCAGATGTGTCTTTGTCTTCATAACAGTTTTTTCCTGTATCCTTCAATATTTGCAATCAAAATAGCACACAGTACCGAAATCCTGAATTTGTGTGTTTTGTCTGTTCTCTTAGAAGCCGTAAGGACAGTTTGGAAAGCGAGAGCTCAGCAGCCATCATTCCTCATGAGCTGATCCGCACGAGACAGCTGGAGAGCGTGCACCTGAAATTTAACCAGGAGTCCGGAGCGCTCATCCCCCTCTGTCTAAGGTGAGTGAAGCCATCCTCCTCCACAGCCTGTGCTAACATGCTGCTTTTGGCTTGTGGCATTGTTTCACCATACAGACATGCATGCAATGGGTCTGTAAAGGCCAGAGCTTAGACATTTTGCCAAAACACATTAGAAACAGATGATTCTTTGCATGATTCTGCGCTCATGATGTTAAGATTGTTTCTTATTCTTTTTACATCCTCCAGTGTCATTTGAGTGCTGAAGCAGGACAGGGTTATTATAGGGGGTTTTTTATTAGTCTAATGCTAGCAGCCCTGTGATAAAGAAGGGATGTCTTAACATACTCTGTCAAAGAAATCCCTGAAGTTATTCATTCTGACTTGTGGACTCACATAAGTGGTTGTGCAAAACCTGGTTGCAATCAGTTTATGAATACACGTGTGGGTTTTAGACAAATTACGTCACATGACTGAAGGAGCAACACATTGCGTGCGTACTCTACACATTGTCTTCTGAAGGTTCAGTCTGTGCATATCACTGCCTTCTAGTTTTCCATAATTTCAGCCAGCATAATTTTTAAAAATCCCTGTGCAAATGTTCTCTTCCTTAAGATAAAGATGAGCTGTCATGTCAAGACAAATGATTGTAGGTGATTGACTTTAGCTCAGTGAGTTACATGTTGGTAGTATCAGAGTTAGCAGCAGCAGGTGCACACTTGCCTGGGCCTGTTGAGAAACCAATGGGAAAGTTAACACGAACATATTTTATTTTACATCACAAATGTGTGAACAGTCTGTCCTGATCAGTTACCTCAGCTCATCTGACCAGCAGTAACTCATCAAGCAACTGTGACTCTGGTAGGCACTAAATATATTACCTGAAGTTTTCCCTCTTGCATGTTAGAAGCCATGCATGAGTGTCACAGACGCTCTGAGCTGAAACACCAGAGCCGTGATTTTCCCTTGCATTGAAGGAAGAAGGGAAGTAATACTGTAGATGGTCATGTATGTGTGATTTCTAGGCATTCACTTAAGTAATACAGGTGACATTTGTGAAGCACCAGGGCAATTGATTACGAGGTATTGTCACAGCAATGAGCCTTTTTAGAAACGCGTCTTCACATTCCCACACAATGTGGAGTCTGGATTCTCTTCTGTAGTTTCCATCTTGCTGGAAAACTGGCAGTTCCCTGCCTTTACATACATCAGCACCTCATCATGGGGATAGGCATGAAGTGCGATTTAGATGTATTCTAGCTCTCTAACAAGGTCCTGAGATTAAGGGGGAAGATGCTCCCTGCCTCAGAAGGAGGCTTATCACCGCTTTTTAGAGCAAATCATTCTTATATTCCTGAAAAATAAATATTTTCTACCTTCAAAATAGTTTCCCATGCTGATGGCAGAAACAATAGTGATGTATCTCCATTGTTGTGTTGAATGCTGCACACACCCTCTGAACTCATGCACATGTGTTTAATTCCCCAGGGGAAGGCTCTTACATGGACGGCACTTTACGTATAAAAGTATTACAGGAGATACAGCAATCACATTTGTATCAACAGGAGTAGAAGGAGCCTTTGCTACAGAGGAGCACCCCTATGCAGCCCACGGACCTTGGTTACAAGTGAGAAAGCCTGCCTCCTGTTTTTCCTCTTTCCTCCTTTACTGTGACCTAAAAATTATCTTGCTAAGGGCTTATGTTGTTTAAAAGTGTAACAAACCTGTATTTTCTGCTGCAACATCTCTCATAGCTCTTGCACAATATTTTCAGTAATTATGGCCTCAAAAAATAGTGGTGAAATGTTGCTATTTATATTAGTGGAACTCAAAATGATAATTGACCGGAAAATTAAGAACTCATCTGTGAATACAGTAGTATCCATTTCCTGAAGTCGGTGAACACTTTACAGGCTGTATTTATTCTTGATTTCTTCCAGAAAGGAATTTGGGGAGGCAGAGTGGAATGACCTAAACAAGAATGGAGCCAGGGCAGAAGAGCTAGAAAGCTGTGGGACTGTGATCCTGCAGAGCCAAGATCTCAGTTTGACATTATCCCTAACAGGAGAGCAGCATAGAGAGCAATGCCTTTCAGTTTTAGCTCTTTTCTTTTGATTCATTGACAAAAGCTTGTGGTTGCTTGAAGCACCCACACATTTTTGTACCCACATGTTTTTTGTGTCACAGATCTTTCCTGGAAAATCCCCATCTGGTTGGAGTTGAGGGTCAGCCCTAGAGCAGTGATGCATTAATGATCTGACAGTGTGGCACTGTTCTACCCTTGAATTTCTTTATGGTTATAAGCATATTGCAAAAAAAAAAAATCTTGAGGGAACGTGTTAATGCAGAAAAGCCCATTTCTGAGGGACTATGTGTGCAGTACGTCTCTGTCTTCACTGCAACTGTGGTATTCCTGCCTCCCCTTCTGTTTTGAAGCCAGGGGGTTGTTTCAGCATTGCAGTGTTGCAGTTAGCCTTCCAATGACTTGTTTTCAAGGCATTCTGCAGCCCGCATTCATATATCTGGAGGACATCATACCTTGGCATCTGTATGCCTTGTAAAGGAGCTGATCTCGGCCAGAACCATCTCATGTAGGGATTTTCAAAGAGCCTGCATGCTTTGATTGTTCTGACTGGAAAGTGCAATGCTCCTGTAATGATTAACAGCAAAGAGTCAGGTTTAAGGGTGGGTCATTTGCTGTTGGTTCCTGTGCTTGCTAACATATGATACACAGGATCTTGTGACTGTGTTAACTCTAAACATGAGTGTTTGTTTGCATTTACATCACATCTCCAAATATATTGATGTGTAGAGTAGTCAGGTAACCTCTAAACAGTGAAGAATGGCAATAATTATGTCACCATTCAGACATGTTAACCCTTATGAACCTGGCTGTTTTCATGCCTCTTATTTTGGTGCTGAAAATGTGTAAGATTCTTGGAGCAGGTGGGATGGAAAGGTGGAGAATTGCTGGCTCAGATGATAGGGAGAAGCAAGTTCCCTCACTTGTCTCCTACACAAGGCCAATGTATCGGATCTTCTTGTGTGACATAACCAGCTCTGCTGCTGGCCCCTGCCCTGTCCTGTGCTGAGTACAAAGGAGGACAGGCTGAAGGGGGGAGGAAGGGAGGCTAAAAGCAGCCTGGGACAACAGGAGTAGCACCCGGTTGTGAGATGTGGGAGTGTCTGAGGCACTTGATTTAGTATGCAATGGAAGACTTGGCCTGTGCTCAGCCATTCCTTGTGGTGTTGGGAGCAGGGGAGGGGGGAGGTCCATGTGGCTTTGCTTCAGAAGTAAAAGAAGTTGTGGTGCATAAAATTTCCAAGGAGGCGAGCTGTGTTTGGCTTAGTCCATTGCAGCCTGGGCTGCCTCAGTTGGCAAGGCCTGCTAAGCTTTCACAGCAAGGCTCAGAGAGGATTTTCCTCCTCCCTTGCTTGGGACCCCAGGCACAGCAAGGAGCTCCAAGGAGAATTGGTGGCTGAAAGCACATTACTGCAATGCAGGGGCATGTTGCAAAGACAAGTAAATGGAGGAACTGTGGATAAGAGGAGACATGGCAGGCTTTTCCTCCTGTGGACTTTTTATCTTAGGGTAGAAATAAGACCCTGAAAAATCCCGGCCTCAACTCTGCAGCAGCCAGAGACTGACTTCTCTTGAGTCTAAGCTTTGGTGCAGCGAGAGCCTAAACCTGCAGACTAAACACAGTACCTCCTGTTTATATCTTGTGGGCTGGAGTGGAGCATGTCCAAGGTGGGACAGGCCAGAGAGCTGCTGTCTATCAGCCCCCGCTGCCCGGGCTGAGCAATGAGCTGAGAGTCACTGGGCTCTGGTGGAGGGTTAGCGGATGACAGGAGTTTGGCAGGTCCCAGCACCATTCAGACCAGACAGGTGTCCATATCACCACCACAGCTGGTACTCAGTGGGAACCGTTTTAGCAATCTCAGCAGAAAAAGTGAGGAGTCATTAGACCACAGAGATTGTACGCCCCATCTCTACCAACAGTCTTTCCAGGTCACGTTTGAGGCATGTTAGTAGGGGAAGCCTGTCCTCCTGCTGCCCATGCTCTGGGGATGATTAGATTATTTCATTCTCCAGAGCTGTCAAACTGGCACCTTTCCCAAGTACTTGGAATTTTTTTTTTCATTTAAGTAACATTTAATTAGTTCTAAGAAGCTAAATTGTATTAAAGGTCTAAGCATGTTATGCTGGTTTATTTCTGAACTCCTTCCACTGTGTCCTGTATTGTTGAATAGGAAAATTGCTTTAACTCAGAAACGTACAAACATTTTCAAGAAGTCCTCCTTGTTAACACTTGACTCCTGTTTATATGCTAGTTACTGTGGCAAAGTCTCTGATGTGTAACACTTGAATTAACATTACACATGGTCAAAAGCTTCTGCGGTTCTTTCTTTCCCTCCCCCTTCACTCAGTGCTGTGACTGCAGAGCCCCCAGATTGCCTCCTAAGCGCCTCTCCTCTGCTTTCCAAGGGGTAGATGTTCCAGATGCACAGGGGAAGGCTGTGCAGGAGGTGTCTGGCCCTGTGTTGGAGGGTTAAGGATGCTGATCATGCAGACAGACTCCAACATAAACTGCCCCACAGTGACATTCGTATTTGTGGTGGAGTGTCCAAGGTTCTTGGTCCAACGTCTGAGCTGTGCCAAGTGTGCAATTCATCACAGATTGACCTTGTTTGTCTCTAAAACATTCCCAAAGCAAGGTGAGGTCGTGCGTGTGTTCTCTCTCCCTCCCTTACTTTTTTTCCGACAGATGATAGAGACGCTCTGTTGAAATGTGTTACTGATCAAGCCTGTCCCAATAAAGTTGCCTGAGCCTTTAATACATATTAATATTATCCTGGGGTAGTTTGTGTCAAAGCCTGTCAGCATGCATCATCCTTTGGGAATTACCATCATTAAGTCTCCAGTGATGGGAGTCAGGACATGCTTCTGCAAAGCTCCTCTGCTTTTATGTGGAGCTCTCTGCCCGTCTAGCACAAAGCAGGCTGTTCTCCCCTCCTGCCTTGCTCACCTGGACTGCTTACTCTCCCCAGAGGGGAGAAGGAAGTTTGTTTAACTCTACCTTTAGATAATTTCTGCTCCTGCTGCTTTAGGCAGTCATTGTTCTAGGCAAGGAGATGACATTCAAGTCTTTGATCATGTGCAACGTACATGTTACGCATCAGATACTGCTGCAGACTCTGACATACCAGCCAATACAGTGCAATAAAAACAAACCCATAGTTAAAGAGTCCTCGTTAGCTGTAAAATCTAGCACACAGAATGTAAGAAATATCTCTGCACTTCAGCCTTGCCCCTGTTACACGTGTATTTCAATGCAATATCTAATTGAAGAATCATTTTTAATGGTGTGCTTGCCTCATTCACTGCAGAGATGCAGTTTGGGGAATGAATTAGGAGCATGAAGTAAAGTAGACTCTTGCCTATAGGACTTCCACTTTGTTTATTTGTTAAAATTGGAAAGTGTGTAATGAATGAGGCAGGTAATTGCAGAAAAATCACAGTAGTCTTACAGTGAAGCCTCTTAAATGTTGCCCTGGAGAACTGGGTCCTTTTCCTGCATCTACTACACTTTTCTTTCTCAATGCTATTCCAGAGTCTTAAGCTAAAATGTTCTCACCTGGCAAGTGACGTTGTGTTCCTCATTTTCTGGATGGCCAGCTCAAGACCTGAAGTCTGATCTGTGTTCCCAGCAACAAGAGGAGGTCAGGAGGAATTCCCTTGTGCATACCTCTGTGTTCCATGGGACTAAATGGACTGGAAAACAAGGATCTGCAAATCTTGAGATGGGCATTCACAAGCAGTAGACATTCAGATTCAACTTTTTCTTCACTCATTTTCCTATGTCTGTTCAGAAGAACATTCTTCAGTCATCCTGTGAAGAATGTAATGAATTCAGTCCTTGCCAGGCATTCCAGCTCCACAGATGAACACCAGAAACAATTTCAGGAAAAGATTAAAATTTGTTCTTGCAGGTCAGGAGAGAGAAAGGATTTCTTTGGGGCAGGGGTTCAGTCTGGGAGCTGTGGTCAAAGACCCATGTTCAGCTTCCTGCTCTCCTGCAGGTTTTCTCTGTGACTTTTAAGTCTCTAATTCCTTGAGCCTCCATCCCCCATCTGCTCTATGAAGGGGAGCACTTCCCTGCCTTGCAGAAATGTGAGGCCAAGCACATCAGAGGTTGAGAGGTTGAGAGAGTGTTGGACAGTAAGATTAGGTACTTCCAGTGTTATCCATGCTGGCAGTAGTCGGATGGAGCATACTAAATAAAGGGGAAGAGACTAGGATAGAATAGGGGAAGCCAGCTGAATGATTATGAAAAGAAATGACTAATGCTGCATTCAGTGAGCAGAACCATCCTGAGGACTGAGCAGGGCAGAGGTCTTGCTGGAGAAAAACTGCAGGTGATCCTGTGATTACACCTTTGTTTCATGAGGCAGACACGTGCTGGGGCCAAATTAGCATGGCATAGTTTCTGTGCAGCAATTTCCTAAGTTTTGTATGCCCAATGTCACTC
>VYZR01074986.1:0-14196 GCA_013400675.1 Oxylabes madagascariensis | reverse complement strand
GTTTTGTATGCCCAATGTCACTCATCCCTGAGTGCAGAGGGTATTTTTTCCAGGTAATTTACTTGGGTTTGGGACTAATCCTGTTAGGCAGGTGGAGGCTGTGGATCATTGGCACTTGGCACCCCCTGATTCTCAGCACAATATAAGTGTCTCTGTGTGAGCTGAGGAGCTCACAGCAGTGGTGGAGTGTTTTCCTCTGGCCCCAGGCACTGCTGGGGGGCCCTCTTTGATCACCTCCTATGCCAGTAGGTTCCCAATGTCCATCTGACAAAATGTGGATGTTACGGCTGTGGAAATGCGGTTCTCCAGTCTCCTTGCCCTTTGTTGTCCCCAGCTTTGGCATCTGATCTGTCCTTCATCCTGTTTTTCTGTGTCTCTGTCTTCCCCTCATCCTGGCCCATCTCTGCTTTCCTCTCCCCCCCTTCATTAAAGTTGGAAAATTCCTTCTCCTCCTCCTCCACATGGTCTTACTTCCAGCAGAAACACTGAGAGTGCTGGAGAGTTTCCCTGCAATTAGTCGTGATGTGCCTGGTGACATAGCAATCCCTCATCTCTCAGAGGAATGATCAGAGGAAAAATGACTCCTTAGCTACCGCTGCTCTGTTTTGGGGCAGAGCTGCCTTGGGCTGGGACATGCTCAATGAAGGACTCTTTATTTCTCATAAAGGCTATGGGCAAGCAGTACTTTCAGAGACTTCTGACTTAGCAAAGCATTTTCATAATAAGGAGAAAGATTTTCCCTTGTCCTCCAGAGCACTCATTTGCTAATCTTTATCACCTTCTTCATGAGGGGTGGTTCTCATGCCAACAAAGTTATCACATGAATTTGCTAGTACTGTCAAAATACATTTTTTCCAAAATACCTCTCTTGATTCCTTTTTCCCTAAAAACCTTTTATAAAAATCAAAAACAAGGCATCCAGCATGGAAAAATAAGTTGAGGCTTAGGACAGCAAGGTCAAACCATTCATAGAAAATGTTAAATGTGCCTGTAGGCAGGATAGGTGCATGGAAGCCGTGGGAAGCATCCAGCATGCAGGAGCTATCAACATGTGCTATCTATGCTGGCAGTCACAGCAGAGGAGGGGATTACTGTGAGCAGGGTCATGGGGGATGATCCATTCTTTTGGTTTGGCAACCTAAGTGAAAAATCTGGGAAAGAAGATCAGACTGAGCCCAATCTTTAAATATTTTCAGTTTTTCCTGCTGAAACAAAAGCCTTAAAGAGACCAAAAACTGAAATAAAATCCTTTTATGTTGAATGAAACCAGAAATAAGAAATAAGAAAGTTTTCTTCAATAAAAACAGGAAAAAATAGTTTTGCAGAATAGGGTTGGTGGTGTTAGAAGTTTGCTTTCTCTAATCAATATTTAAGGAATATAATGCTCGCATAGGATATGAGAAACACACTTTATTTCTTTTCTTTAATTTGAACCTCTATTTCTACTTCTTTGCTTTATGGGCACCACAACTATAGGGTATTTTGGTTCTTCCTCAGCTCTTCCTATTGGAGTTGTTCCACATCATATAAAACACTGAATTAGTCACAGAGACAGAGTGCACAAGAGAATGACTTTGTTCCGGTAGAGTCAGGACATTCCCCTGGAAATGAGCACATCTGGTTCTTCTCTCTGCTAGACCACATGTTAAATCATTTATGCACATTGGCATAATGGCAGCAACAGAGGTTCAAAACAACATTTGAAAGAGCTACTCTGATGCTCAAGATGCTCACTTGTAAGTGGTAGCTATGGGTCATCTCCTCTCTTGAAGACATAGGATTGATTTTTGGTCTCCCCACACTTGAATAGATGTGTTATTCCTAGCGTGGTGAGTTTGAGGACAACACTCACAAGCTGGTTTGAGTTGTGTACAACTACAGCCTGCTCTTCTCCAAAGCAGTTTTCTGTGTCTACTTGTGAAATTATTTTTCAGAATCTTTTGAGTGGCTTCTCCCAAATTCTTGAGCAAGTCTTAGAAATCTAAGCTAACAGTTTTCCAGTAAGTTTATCATGTGCCCCAAACACTCTCCAAAATCTTACTGTGTTATCCCATTGTGTTCTTCTCCCTCACAGCTGAATGAGACACTGGGAGACACTTAGTCTAGGGTAGAAATGCACCGTTAGAACATGATGATCCTCCCGATGTCAGCTCTCCTGCAGCATGTTCTCTAGTACTTTGTCCAGGCTAGTTTTGGATGAGTCAGGTTCTTTCATCCTTCTTCATCTGACTGACTGTCTATCCTGCCACCTAATGCCCCTCCCTTGCCACACAAACTACATTTTGGCTACTTTATGTAGGTTGTCTTCCACCCACTTAGTGCATTCCTTGAAATGCCTGTTCTTCCTTTGCTTTTTCTCTCTGAAAGAATTGGATTTGCCTGTTGTCTTGGCTCCCTTGGCAGCCCTTTCCCCAGCTGAGCCAAGTTTTATGTATTGAATCAAAGAAGCCTTGTCTGCACGATAGATCTCATCAGTCTGGGCTCTGAGGAGCTCAGGTCCTCGGGATCAGCCTTGTGACTGAGAATGTCATGAAAAGATCCCACAAGGTCAAAATCTTTCAGTGTCATCCTATACTTCCTCTTCTGGGATTGTAACATGGTGTGAAGCAATAGGGTCCCTGAGGCATCTGTGAGTGGATATTTCACTTTTACAAGGGGAGTTGTGAATCTCCTGGAAGAGCAGCAGTAGAATTTCCCATCAGATGTGTTTGTTGCAATACTGGTACCTTTGAGGCTGTAGTGAGAGCTGTGATGGATTCAGGCAGCAAGGTGGCCTTTTCAGACAGTGTCAGGGCTGGCCTGACATAGAACAATGATGTGACAAGACCTCTGCCCTGAACCATCTGCAGCGTGAGCAAAGCAGTGCAAAGAAGGCCAGGTCAAGGAGAGAGCAGAGAGGTGGGCTGGGGGGTGCCTGTGACACAACACATCCTTCGTCAGGGGATTTTATTGGTGAAAATTTCAGTGGGAAAAGCTGACACACTTTAACTTTTTGCTGTGCTGACAACAAGAATTAAGCTGAAACATTTTCACGGCAAAGGACTCCTAAAAGTTGCTGGATATTTGCAGATGTAACAGATAACTTGGCTTAGGATACAACTGTTCCACCTGTTCCAGGCATAGCACCCAATAGATGGATGAACAATTTCTTACAAGGGTTGGTGTGGTTTACATAGGGGTTTATTGCAATGTGTCCTCACCTTCTCTGGCTGGCCATATAGGGCAACTCTGTACTAAGTCCAGAACTAATAAAACATGGTTTCCTTTCTTTGACAAACCTGCTAGAAAAGCAACTTGCAATGTTTAATGCAAACAGAACACTAGGGCAAAGTGTGTGATTGTTTGTTTTTTTCCTAGGTAGGGAAGAAAATTGAGTATTATCAGTGAAAGCCTCTGCTTCAGTGTAACTGGGCCATTTGCTTGTGTCTTGCCCTGGGCAAAGCGTGTTTCCTTAAGTTGGGCAGAGGTGCAGCTTGATTCCTAGCTCAGCCTCTAAGAGTCTTCCTTGATCGAAGTCTTGCCAGCTGTGCCAGGCATTCAACATTGGTGTGACCTCTGTCCCCAGCAGCCTTTCCTGAGCTGAGAATTTCAATCCCTCATGGCAGTGTTGAACCCTGTAGTGAGAGATGGGGTGTTAACTGTGGGGTGGTACCTGGGGTGGTACCTGTAAGCTGACTATAAAGTCTTTAATGTTTTACTAAGCACCAACTGCTTTCAAAGTCAGCCGAACTCATCTGGAGCCCCATGATCTTGCGTACACTTTCTGATTTCATCAGTTTTCATATGCCTGCTTCTGTGTAACAAGTCATGATACAGATTTCTCAACCAGATGTGGGTATGAAAGCTTCAACACAGAAAGCTTCAATACAAACTCCTTCAGGTGACCCATAGGTGAGCTCTGTGGATAAGAAGTAAATTTCAGCAAGCTCAGGTGAGACTTGCCACGAGAGGGAGACAGCATGTGTTCCCTGAGCACATTCACCTGAATGAGACAGCCTAGCCTGGTGTTCTGAACATGTCTGGACACTTGCAGCTGTTAGTGAAGTGGTGAGAACCCAGTTGTGTGGTAGGTCCCTGTGATAGAAAACAGGGACTTATCTTCTGGCTAGTCGTCATCTTCTGAGCATCTGTAGCGTGACTCAGTGCCACAAAACACAGAGCAAATGGAATCCAGATCTGCTGGCAGTGGTTTAGCACGTGTCCAGGCCTCTCTAGGTCAGGGAGATCCTGGTGCGAGCAGGACTGTGCAGCACCCAAAGGGCTGTTTCAGATACCCACAGCTGGCTGGCAGGGCCATTCACTGTTCGTACTGCAAACAGCCATTGCACAGGCTGTGCTGCACCCTGTGACCAGCTTAGGCAGGCTGGGTGTTTGCACAGGGCTGTGAAAACACAGTGCTGTGAGCACCGGGCTGCTGTGGCACCCAGGACACCTGCTCGGGACTGCTCCTTTGCTTCCTCAGCACCAGCCAAGAGATTTCATGGGAGAAGAGGCTTGTTCAGTGCACATGAGATGGCTTCGTTTGCCCTCCAGATTCTGTCAGCTTTTCCCATGGCTGCAGCACAACAGTGGGGCTCTGTTTTCCTTTGGGAAGGCAATAAGCTGCTTCATCATTGTGATCTCTGTGTAGTGTCCTGTTGATAAGATCAGTCAACAGCATCAGAGGAAAACTCAAATTCAGTTCTGAAGTATGAAGTGAGTGAGGCCTGTTTGTTTAATTTGAGCTTCTAAGGTTTAAATCCCAGAGGAAATTAAATTAGGTGCCTAGAGCAATGGCAGTCTGTCATGTTTATTTGCTGGGAATGTCACCTTTAATATCATGCACATACAACGTGTGTGTGTGTTAATGTAACGGGGTATCATACTGTGCAGGAGCAGGCATGATACAAGAACTGGAAATGTGAAATATTGTGAGTGACGGGTGCTGAGATAGGATTGGATTTATTTTCAGCCTTCTCCATAAGACTCACTCACCAGCACGAAAGTGGTTTAGCTGATGCAGGTGGGGATGGCAGCCTGATCTATGTACGAGCACAGGCGTTAGTGCTCTTGGGCCATTTTGATTGGGTTACTTCTAACAGGAGAAATCTTGTCTAGACGTGAATCCAGGATGACAATACCTCTTGCTTCCAAGCCCTCTTAAGAAGTTGGTGTCCTGCTGGCACATGCCTTCCCCCTGCATGCTCAGGAGAGCCTCAAGAGCGCCAGTTTCCTGTGTTGTGGGATGTGGCTGCTTGTACATTTGGTTACACCTGCACTTTGGAGTCTTCCTTCTTCTCCAGGAAGGAAGGCAGGTCTCCCTGGCAGTGTGGAGCAGTAGGATTTGGGGTGGGCTTTTTTCTGACTTGGACTGTTAAGGACAGGCTCTGAGACACACACTGTGTGTGTGAATGTCACTGCAGCAGTTTGTCATTGCAGCCTGTGATGCCTGCCCTCCACCAAAGTTAACTGTCCGTGCAGGACTCGCAGCAGGCACTGCGATCTTCCTCACATGCTGCACAGAGCAGGCTGCCACTGCTTTGAGCCCCCAAATGCAGCTCAGCTGAGCTGTGGTCTCCTGTCTTGCTCCACTTGTCAGACCATTCAGGGAGCCAGTTCAGCTCAGTACCTCAGTGGAATTTGTGCTTTTTTTCAGCTGGATTACCAAAATTCACTGAGAGACGGCAGTGAGCTGTAGAGGAGCTCAGCCATCTTAAGGCATCGCACCCCAGTTTCAGTGCTAGGCACAGTGCTCCACGTAGGTTTGTCCTAGCCAAGACCTGACCTGTCCCCTCCTTCATTTTCTCCACCCTCTGCTGTTTACCCCTGCATACCCTGCCTTGTTTTCCTACAGCCTCAGAGCAGCTGGCTGCCTTGCACACGTGGCTCCCATTCCTCTCCTGCCTGTGGCACCTTGGGAGCGCCCAGGGGTCTTCCTGCTGCGCTTGTCTTCTGGTCTCCCTGCCAAAGATGCAGCTCCTCATTCCTGCTCTCTCACCCATCCCAACCTCTGGCATTTTTGTTCATCCGTGGATGGCTGAATATTCATTTCCTCCTGGCCTGATTGCTGTGAATACCAATTCCTCCTCCTTTTTCCGGCTGTTCTGTAGATTTTGATGTCTGCCAAATTGTTTTCATTCCCTCACCCCACTGCAGACTGCACCTCCGCAGAAAGCGATCCGCTCGGTGCAGAGCCCCAGCTCCCCACCCAGCCCTTCCTCCTGAGCTGAGTGATCAGGTTGCCCTCCTGCCTCCAACAGGGAGAGACTTCTCCCTCCTCCTGCAAACAGTCAGCAAATGAGTGTCTCCAGTTCAACAGGCAGAAGAGTTGCAGGCCTCTGCAAGGAGACTGCAGCAGTTTGCGGTGGCACTGCGTGTTTCAGTGCAATGTTCCTCTGCTTGCCAGTCTGCAGATTGGCGCCAGGTTGCAGAGTCCTGTCCAAAGCAGCAAGCTGCTGGCTCCAAGCTGAAGCAGAGTTTTTTCAGGCTCAAGGTATGATCAGAAAAGCCTGGTAAAGGTGCCTGCATTCATGCTGAGCAGCTTGGTCATAAACCCTGGCCTGGAGCCTGCTGCAGGTTGAAACGAAGTGAAGAGGAGAATGTAGTGGAGAGGGCAAGTTGTGGTTCCATCATCCCTCAGGTGATCTGTGTGTAGCGGCAGCAGTGTGGCAATGTTGAGGGGAGAGGACTGCAGACACCTTGGATTTGGATTTGGTGGTTTTTGGATCTCTTGTCTTGCCCAACAAAAGAAGAAAGGGAGACCAGAGTCTTCCCTTTCTCTTTCTGTCCAATAGTCCTGCTTATGTGTTGCCAAAATGGAGCCCAGAGGCTTCCACATGCCCATGGCAGCCTGGCACTCACTTGCTCTCCACTGGTGTTACTGGCCCTGAGCAGCCAGTGGGCACGGGAGGTGGGCTTCCTGCAGGGCAGTGGGACAGCCTGGCTGCCCCTGTTCCAGATATGAGGTGGAGAATAGGGCAACTGGCCACTTAACTCCACCACTGTTTGGTGCTAGAACAGTCCCTTCTCTGGAGCACAGGGCTTATGGCTGGGAAGAACAGGGAGAAGAAGGGTGAGAAAGGGGGCATGGGAATGGTGGGCTCTTCTGGATGGAAAGTAATGCCAGAGAGGAGGAAAGGGTGGACCAGAGGAAGGAAAGGAGGAGCAAGGGGAAAGAAACAAACCTGTAGGCTAAAATGGGAATAATAATCCACTGGATGCTGTTGCAACCTAACTCCCAGGAATGCTGCTCCAAGGCCCCCTCACTGCGTGGGGATGTTTGCCTGGTCCTGCACTGCCGTCTCTGCTCCTGTGCCAAGCCAGCTGTCCTGCCTGGAGCTCTGGCCTTTGTGGCTGTTGTGAAGAGGGCAGGATGTGTTTGCATTTGCCTATCATGTATTTTTTTAAAGAGGGTGGGAGTTCCTCCTCTTGAATTCCCGGGGCTGATTTCCCCTGTGATGTCTCTGGTTTCTGTGACTTGGGGGACTCTGTGGAGCTGGGGTCATGGTCCTCATCCAGGACTTTTGACTTGACAGCAGCTGTTTTCTTGGACTGCTTCATGCTTGCCAGCCTGGCTCTGAGATGAGCCAAAAGCTTTCCCAGCACAGGCATGCAGGATGGGCATGCGCCATCACAACATGGGGGTGCCTTGGGAGCATGGGCACCTCTGGGAGCACTTCCCATACCCAGCATCTGGTTCATGTGGACAGTGTGCTGTACTGGGGTCAGGCCCTTCCCCATGCTCAGAGCATCAGCTTTGTATGGGTCTCTGACTCTTCCTATGCTGCTATTTCCTGATTAAACTGTGAGCTTGACTTCAATGGATCAGATGAAAGTGGCTGTCTCCCACTGTCTCTCCAACAGTTGTTATCTTGACCCTTTTTCCTCCTTCCCCACTCTTTCTGTCTAAAGCTGAGCCTCTAATTTTAGACTGAGGGAGATAATTGAGGGTCAAAAAAGATTGCTGTATAATTTCAACATTTTTTCAGTGTTTGGGGTGGAAGATGAAGTTAGGAGCTCCTTGCCCTCAAACCTTTGTATTGTGGTAAAGAAGGACATAGGGGAAGGAGTGAGTTGGTACAGTCTGCTCTGTGCAGAAATCATGCTGTTCCTTGCAATTAGCTAAAACTAAGAGTGTAAAGGCGTAAAATACTGTATTTCTTTTGCAGATCCTATTGACCGAAGAGTTCGTAGAGAGAATGCTGGAAGATTTAGAAGATCTGAATTCTACAGAAGAAGTAAGGCTGCATCATTCCTGTATCTTTCATGTACTGTCCCAGAGAGCTCAGCCCATCCTGCAGCTTGTCTTTGATCCTCCCCTCAGCCTGCAGGCTGCAGTCCTGCCCCATCCATAGACTTGGGGCCATGCTAAGCCTTCACATCTGCTGTGAACCACTGAGACACTGAGAGAAGGGATTGCAAGAAATACAAGACAGGGATAGGTGTCAAGGGAGACTCTGCGTTTTGATTTCCATCAGCATCTTTTCCAGCATGGTATCTGAACACCCCAAATGAAAGCAGTGCAGCCCCTGGGCCAGGTGGGGGGTTTCCTCCATGCCATGCATAGATAATGTTCTCACTAGCAGCTCCTAGCACATCACCTTCCCTGCTTTCAGAAAGGCTGAAAGTGGTGGCAGCACATTTACTTTCAAACAATCTGTTGTATGGGCCCCCTTTAGTGGGTTTGGTAAGCAGGCAGGGCTGTTTCACATCTGCTACTTGGCCTTCACCTGCTGGCCCTGCACGGTGTGTGAAGGACCATCACCAGTCTGGAAGCATTACAGCAACAGCCAGGGGGACTTTATAAAAGCTGGTACTAAACTTCCCACTGCCATGTGATCTCTTCCTGGGGAACATTTAACACCCCGTCTCCCATGCATGCCATATAAATATTCTGCTTGACTTCAAAGATCAGTGGCAGAAATGACATGTAATATTTTTAATCCCATTTTTTACAGCTCCCTGCAGACTCTAAAGAAACTTTCCTTGGCTTGTAGAGCAGCCCTCCCATCCCTTGCTCTGCTCCCCTCCCCCCAGGAAAAATCTCAGGGCTCTAATTGTTTAATCCAGAGTTGACTTAATGCCAGGGTGTTCTTCAGTGTGTGAGTGAGGGGAGCACGCTGCTGGCTGTGCAGTGACTTTCAGGCCAGCTTTTATCCAGTTAAACCTAATCCAAAGCTCATTTTTGCTAGTGACATGGAAGCCCAGGAGCACTTTGGATTGAAGGCCCTTTAGTGAAGGCTTTGTACGGCTCATGTTCCTTTGCTGTCCGTTGAGGCAAAGAGCATGGCAGCTCCTGGCACAGCAACGGGGTGTTTGGTTCCCACTCACTGTGACTTTGCTGAATTAAAAAGTGAAAAACAAACAAATGCAAAGGATGACTTCTCCAAGAGGATTGCTTTGGAACCACTGCTGTTTATAAAAAGGAAAATACTTGAGATGAAATGTGATCTTTCAGCATCCAGATTCCTCCAAGGATTTGTAACTTGCAGGATCCGGGTTGGGCCAACTGAAAGCATTCCTCAGCAGCCTTGACTGTTGCTGATGATGTTCATGTGGTAGAATGAAGTGCTGTGAGGAGTCTTTCCTTTGCTGCATAAAGAGCCACCTGTGTTAAGTGAAATTAAGTGAAATAATCTGTCTGAGTATCTTTAGCATGTTTTTCACACATCCTAGACAGCGACTTAGAATTTCCTGGGCTGTGCAGGACCAGCAGATTACATGGTGCAAGCTATACACAGGGTTTGAGTTTATAAAGAAACTTAAATGGGACTTCAGCTGTTTGTTTCCTAGAGGATAACGAACAGGAGTTTGTGATAGCCTCTATCCTGAAGAATCCTCCTGCTGTGCCCCCAGATCATGGATCCGACCATGAACCACCAGCATATTAAGGTCAATGGATACCAACTGCAGGTTACCCTCATGGGCAACTGAAAATGGAGCAAGGTCAGGAGGAAATTCATGTTAGAGACGCCCTTGCTGTGGAGCAGGCAGCGGGAGGGGATCTCCTTTGGCAGGAACCTGAGCCTGTGTTTATGTCCATCACAAACAGGGTGCTTACAGGGAGAAAGACAAGTAATTGGATAAAGACTGATGATTTCCAGGTCGCTGTTCCCTTGTACCAGCTCTCTTATTCAAACAGCCCCTGGGAAGCCTACGGTGCTGCTAGCCTGGGTCTGAGGACTCTCATAGGAGAGGACCACTGCATCCATAACCATTCTGAATTAGCCACCTCCAGGGCAGATTGTCACTGGTGGTCTTGGGTCCCCATGAGATTCCTCCCTGGGAGTCCCATCAGGGTGTCAGGGAGTATCGCAGGGCAAGGCAGTGCAACACTGGGTGCAGTACAGTTTTGAAAACAAAATGAGCCTGCAAACAGGCTTCCAGAGCTATCCCCCATGTGTTTTGGGTCCTCAGGTTGGCCACTGGGATTGCATGAAATGCCTTTGCAGAACTGGTTGCCATTCAGCTGTGGATGGGGCAGATTTGTTGCCTAAGAGATTCCACCCCACAGCTTCACCCCCACCTTAGAGCTGCATTTGAGAGACCTGTGTGAATGCTTTGGCACTGGTCATGTGGTTGTGAGAAGGGCTGGGGGTAAGGCTCCTTGCAGCTCTGTCCCTGCATGGTTGTGTTTGGGTTGATGTTGGGGTGACTTCCTAACCTAAGGAGGGGCATCGGGATGAGACCAGTGGACTTGCCTTGTTTAGGAAACACTGGCCACAGACAGTGCTGTGTAAACCAGACTGGGGCAAAAAATCTCCCTTCTGTGTGCTTCAACAAGTGTTTGCAAAACAGCCTGAGCAGCTGAGTGCCTGTGTGAGCACAAGGCATTGTACAGCTCTGTGAGGCCTTTGTGCCAGAGGTGGGAAGGACTGGAGCAGGAATGCTGTGCAGGCACATTGGCTCTCCCCAGCCAGGGCAGCACAGTTTGCCTGTCACCCGGCAGAGCTCTGATGGCTCACCTACATTCCACCCTGAACCAGCAGGGATTTGAAAGCTGCCTTAAGACTCGAGGTGCTGGGCTGGGTGAAAGGAGAGGACATGATTAGATATGAGGGAAGACACTTCTGCTGCAAATCTTCTGAGAGGTTGGGAAGGGGAAATGGTGATGGGGGCAGAAACCCTCCAAAATTCATCTGATGAAATAAACAGCACTTGGGCTGAAAGCTCAGAACTTTACTTTGGCAGCTGAGACAGGCCGCATTATCTAATGTCCACTGCTGTCCAAAACATACTGATGGGGAAATGTTTTCTTAGTGGCCTCTTGTTTTAAAAAATAATAATAACATGGGGCTGCCTGCCTTTGCAACAGTTTTGTTTTTCTGTGCAGATTGCAGTGATGTGCATTAACTGGTTCTCTTTAATGTCTTACAGTTTAAACTTCCAAAGGAGTACAGCTGGCCTGAAAAGAAACTGAAAGTTTCCATCTTGCCAGATGCTGTGTTCGACAACCCACTGCATTAGAGCTGAATTACACTATTCTAACAACTGGGAGAGCCAAGTTACTGTCCATTACCCAGTGACTCACAGGATAATTAATGCAGTAAAAACTCTGCCTGCAAATAAAAAGAGTTTGCTGCACAACCACTGCAAACAGAAGAGGAGCTACTCAGCACCAGCCCAGACCGAACTGAGCCCTTTTCTTTATCCTTCCCAAGGCTGAACTCTCTGGGAACAGCCTGCGTATGTGTGAGTGCGAGTGAGAAATATTTAACTATGAAAATTAGTAGTAAGAATCCTTTCTCTCTCCTAACTGCAGAACTCCCCTCTGCCTTAGCCCAGGGTGTAGACGCTCTGCACGCCTGTATTTACACATACATCTCTGCCAGGTGCGAGCCTATAATCCATGGATTAAATGTTCTTTACGTGACTCTGGAGTCCTTTTGTTAGCCAAACTTTTACTGACTGCAGAACTGTTCTTCCATGTGCTATTTTTTTTTCTTTTTAGAAACGGAATGGTATTTCCCCTGTTTAAAGGAGGCCAAAAGCTCACATGCTTGAAGCTGAACAGATTTAAAGATGAACTTTCTAGTTCAGTCAAGAAAAACAAATCCAGATCCTCTCTGCCCTCAAATTAGGCATGTTTTAAGTGTTGGTCTTGGTGCTATTAGCTATGGTATCGCTGCAAACAGAGGCAACTTTATTCTCATGCATCCTGTCCTTGTGCCTGAACCCCAGGGAAGGTCGCAACCTCTGGTTTTGCACAAGCAGGAGGAAGAAAGCTACCGGGGCGGGGGAGATCTCCTGTTTACAGTGTGTTTATCTTTAAAGAGATACTGTCAAGTATTTTTTCCTTGCTATTGTACAGAATTTGAGAAGCTAGAAAGGATCATTTGTTTACAGGGACAACTTCAGCAGCTCTGCAGGATCAGGCGGGCTGCTTGAAAGCATGTGAAGTGGAGATCTCTGCTGCCCTGGCACAGCAGAGAGGAGGCTCAGCCTCAATGAAGCCAACTATTCTCCCTGTTCCAGCAGGGCTGTGCCCTAGTGCAGCTTCATTTTCCTCTCTAGCCTCGCTATGGTGGCTCTTGTTGCTGACCTTCCTCCTTTCAGATGGATTTGAGCTGTAAAGCATCGAAACCAGTTTGAAAAGATGCTCTCTCTAGATCCCTGTGGCTTCCTCCTTGGGGCAAAACGTGTGCGGAGGAGCCAGTCTCTGCAATGCCTGGTTGTGTCTCTCCATCAGCTGCTGGCCCTGTGGATACGCTGCAGCAAACCACCGCAGGCTTTACCCCCTGCTGCTGCTGCAGGTTGTTTCTGATGCATATTCCCCAGCCTTCCTCTGCCCATTGTCTTTTGGTGACAACTCTTCACCCCTTGTAAGGGGAGGGGCAGCTTTCCTTCCACCCCTTTCTGCCTAAAAGATAACTGGTGGTTTATGCGCAGTTGCTGTGTGATCCTAACACAAGTATAACAAAAGCTTTTAACACTTAACTCCCCTGATCAAACAGCAAAGTCCAGGAGGCCTCACAGTACCCTGGGGTTGGTTTTCTGTTTGTTTTCTGATTTAATTTCTTCCCAGCACAGTCAGCTTTGATGTTTTTTGCATATATTTGAGGCTGGTTAATGTTGGTCAAGAAGCAGAGCTAGGAGCCACAAAGCTTTCCTTGGACTTGCTACAGAATTCCTCTGTGGCCTCAGGCAAGTCACTCAATGTGTCTCTGTGCAGAGAGGGTGACTATTGACTAGAGGGCTGTAGGACCTACCGAAGCATGCCAGGGTTTGCAGGGGAGGGCGTGCTTTGTGTACAAAGTAGTATTTGTATTATTATAATTGTTTTTATATTATAATTTAAGGCAGGCCAAATGCAGGGTCCAACACTGCTCTGCAGAACCTTCCTTTCTGCAAAGCTATGAAAGCAATTTACATGTAAATGAGTTTGTCATTTTGTCTGAACTCAGAGGATCATCTTAAAATCCTGCTGTGAAAGAACAAACTTTCAGATATCTGCATCTACCAGCCAGAGTGATTTCTGTGCTGTGGCAGGCTGCATTCATCCATGGGATCTCTTGGCCAGTTTTCATTGTCCTGGTTTCCACTAAGCATCCCTTCTGCACTGTAGAAGTATGTGCAAGGGACAGCGTGGGTGAGAAAGCGGCCTGAAAACCTACCAGTCCAGCTTCAAAAACGACGTGCCCAAGTGTCCCACCACAAGATTATGGGCAAACAGATAACTGTGGCAGTGGGGAAAAGGCAAGGGCAGCAACTACAATTTTGTCCCAAAGCCATCCAACAGTAGCCCGTGGATGCTCTCGTACCAGCTTGCTGGGGGTGCCGCAGGAGAGCTGGCCTGTTGCCACGGTGCTGGCTGCTCTTCCTAGTTTCCAGATGCTAGCTCTCGTTAAAGGAGATCAAAATCCACATCTTGGTGGAGAAGGGACATTTGGAAGGTCAGTTGTTGCTATTCCTGCAGAGATCAGCACGGGGCAGAGAGAAGTCTATCAGACCCTCTCTGGGCTCTGACACACATCTGGAAAGCTTGGGACCTCCTGCCCTACGAACTCTTTGAGCCTTCATGGCAGGGATCTGGTGCTGTGTGCAGGGAAAGCACCTCCTCCGAGCTGGCTTGTGCTCCAGTTCTGCCTTTCTCATGCAAGTGTTTTCCTCACCGTGTTTACTCTCATCAGACGCTCTGGGCTGGGTTTCCATCGACTTCAGAGGGAGCACACTGAATGCGTGTGATAATCCACCCAGTATCCTTGTGTGTGTGTGTGT
>VYZR01074984.1:29150-41229 GCA_013400675.1 Oxylabes madagascariensis | reverse complement strand
AGTCCTAATTCCAGGAAAGCACAGCTTTTACCTCTCAGCCTGGTATCAGCCTGATGATTGCAGTTGCATAAATGGAGGCTGCAAAGAAGGGTTCCAGATTCTGATTTTTTATTATGTCAATTACCTGTTGTATAATGTCGATAATGTTTTTTATATGATATGTGTAACATATAAAATGATTATATGTTGATAATGTTTTTACTCTCAAAGTTCTATTGAAACCTGAGCTACTATGATATGTATTTTCATATATAGAAATATTGCATATTGTGTAGATACAATTTTAGTTTGCCTTGAATTGCACATGCAAGTGTAGTTACACTTGCCTTTTTGAGGTAGATATGCATGGAAATACAGGGAAATGTGTTCTTATATTCCGACCAGGAAGGATAAATTGGAAAGACAAGTGGAGATTACGGAAAGGGGTTTGCAGTCTAATAATTATTGAAGTCACTAAGGACAAGAGTTGTTGGGTGGTTTTAAGAAAATTCATTGCATTCTTTTGGTTCCACTGAAGAGAATTGCAAAGGTACCTGTGCAAAAGTGTGAAATATTCAGGGAAGCTCCTTGTAATTGCAGGAAGGAGCAGAAAGCTTTGGGGTCAGGTAGCTCGTGGCCTCTAACTGGTGCTTTACAAGAACAAAAAGGCAGCAGCAGCAGAGTGAAGTGCAGGAGCTGTGGCAAATTTAGCTCGGGGCAGCAGCTGGAGTTGCTGGATGAAAGCAAAATATGGCCTGTTTGCCTGGGAGCCTCTTTGAGGCTCCGTGGTATGATTGGTGCTCTAAAAACGTGAAATGTTCCTGCGTGCCATTAGAGAGAGTCAGTCCAACATGAGTTAGAGCAAGCAGTTGTGACAAGTGAGCTGTGGAGTTAAAGGGCGGGCTGGTGGGGCCCCTCTGGTGTTACTTAGCTCGTATTTATGATCATTACTGTTGGTGATGGACAGTGATGTAAAGGTTAATCTTCACAGCAGATCTTCTTCCCTGATAATCTCCTTCATAGCATTTTGTCACAGCCTCCTCACTGATTTTTTTTTTGTTTTTAAACCTAAATAATGCACTGTTGCCATGCCCGTATTGGGTTTCTGAGCTGAAGCAAGCCCCTAAGCTGACTCCCACGCCAAGCCCCCTGCAGCACCCTGGTTCTCCCACTTGGCTTTTCAAATCCCACATCAGCTCATCTTGTAAGTTGTTTTTTTTTTCCTCCCTTTTTCCCCCTCCCCTCTTTAGAGCACGACGAGTGTGGCAGCGGGCAGCACAACTGCGACGAGAACGCCATCTGCACCAACACCATCAGGGGCCACAGCTGCACCTGCAAGCCCGGCTACGTGGGCAACGGGACCCTCTGCCGAGGTAAGGCTGCTCCTGGGCCACCAGGACCTCCTCAGCCTTTGTTTAATAATGTTTGCTGCCAGCCACCTGCTTTCATCACCTGGGAGGGCTGGGGTAGAACGGTGACAGAAAGGATTGCTCCCACACGCCGAGTCGTGCCAGAAAAGAACGTTTATTTACATCCTTCACATTTGATAGAATTCCAAAGGTGACAGTGGATTGGAGGGTGAAGCTGCCACCCCTCCAACACACTGGTCAGACCAACAGTCTGTCAGCTCTCTCCTCCTCCATGAAAATACGAAAACGAACCATTTGTTGGTACTTAAAGTGTGGGAAAAATGAGGGAAACAATTTCTGAGAAGGGCTGCTCGGGCAACAGGCTGGGGTTTGCAGTGCTCGGCTCTAGGACGTCTCCTGGCAGATGGACACGATGGGAGTTGATTTGTGCATGGCTTGAGATGTTTCTGGAATGCAAGGAGGAAAGAGCTTTGTGTTTGCTGCACTGAATGCTGTCATTGGAGCTGGTATAATTCAGCTTTGGAGGGGTGGTCTTGTTCTGTAAAATGCGGATGGTATGTGCTGTCACCTTTGGCTTTTAGGTTTTAATGAGATGCATTTTAAATTAGTGTGGAAAGGAGACAGGAAAGAATTGCTCCCACACGCTGAGTTGTGCTGGAAAAGGAGGAACTTTATTTACATCTTTGACATTTTATAGAATTCCAAAGGTGACAGTGGATTGGAAGGTGGAGTTGCCACCTCTCTGACACACTGGTCAGACCAACAGTCCTGAAAACACAAAAATATGAAAACAAACCATTTGTTGATACTTAAAGTGTGGGAGAACTCCTGGTACATAAAGAAAACATTTTTTTTCAGAAGGCTGAACCGGGCAACAAATTAGGATAATTGGATTTTGTGCTAGCATCATGTGGTTGTTTTTTGACTACTTGCATCAGAATCATGACTTTTTAAAACATAAATCTTTAAATGGGTATTTTGAAGATTTCTCAGTTTTGTAAACAAGGAATAATGATAGCCAGCCGTGGTTTCTGTGAGCTATTCATTTATGGCACATCATTTATTTAGGATTGGGTTTATGTTTTTCTTTTGGTAGAGAAAGAGAAGCAAATATTTCATATAAGGACAAAGGAGGGTTGGATTAGTGAGGGCTCTGTCTTGAAGTACTACTGAGTTGTAGCTCCTGCATTTGTGAATTATATTTGTCTCATAAAAAGCTATTTTTTGTCTTTTCTGGGTTTTCATACATCCTAAACAGAATTACAGTAATAGAAAAGTGAATTTCAGGTTGTTTTTTTTCTTTTGAAATGACAACAGTTGAAACTGAGGAACGTTCTGGATAAAACACTCTGTACAATTTGGGGCACAACAGGCTGAATATTATTTTTTCAGACTCTTGTAAGCTGGCCAAACAATTCCTTAAAGGACAATGAGCTTTGATGTCGTTCCTGTTTCATGCTGAAGTCCTTCCCCAAGATCGTCCTGTCAGCTGCTGAATTAGCAGCCGTCAGACTGGTTTGGAGATGACTTTTAGCTGGGAACTTCCCACCAGTGCCAGAGCATCCCTGCACATAAAAATAAAATGGTTTGCTGGGGATTGAGTAAAGAATAGAAAAATGTACTGGGAGTGCTGGGCAAGTTAAACCTTGGCCTGTCTGTATTGAAGGTCAGCAGGTGATGCCAGGGAGAAACTCGCTGCAGTGTATTTTTGGTCTTTGGTTACAGTAAATATGAATTGCAGCACAGACAGCTTGAGTTTCAGAGGAGTCTTGAGTCTGACTGTAATATTTTCTTTTTATTATTATTATTATTACATTAATTATATTAATTATATTTCTTTGAAACCGGGATGTTTGGATTAGTTAATAACATCTATGTTTTCACACTGGTTTTTTTCATTTGCATACCTTTAATGTGCCAAAAACTCAAAGTGAAACTCCTGCTGCATATTTATTAATCTAGAAATGTTGTAGTAATGAAATGGCACTAGAGAAATGCAATAATGTTTTTACTCTCAAAGTTCTATTGAAACCTGAGCTACTACAATATATATTTTCATATATAGAAATATTGCATATTGTATAGATGTGATTTTAGTAGGCCTTGAATTGCACGTGCAAGTGTAGTTACACTTGCCTTTTTGAGGTAGATATGCATGGAAATACAGGGAAATGTGTTCTTATATTCTGACCAGGAAGCATAAATTGGAAAGACAACGGGAGATTATAGAAAGGGGTTTACAGTCTAATAATTATTGAAGTCGCTAAGGACAAGAATAATCCACCACTGCATGGAATAGTCATCACTGCTAATGAGCTGCTGTTGGAATAATCTGCATTTCAGTGAATTACAAAGCACGCCAGTATTGGTTTGATTTTCTGAGCCTATGGTTCTGTGGTTCCATGAGGTTTTTCGCAAGTTTGAGTGCTAGTTGAAGGAATGTTCCCATTGTGCCCATGACAGCAGAAACACCACTTCTGCCTCTTTTTTTGCCAAGTTCAGCAGTGATGTCAGCAGTTACCTGCCACAGCCTTTCCTTGCACAAGGGAAGAGGTGTGAGCATGTCAGGACAACTATAAACTGCTGTTGGCTTGTAGTATTTTAGGGCTTTATCTTCAGGCAATACAGATTGGAAAAGCAGAGATAAAAGTCAAGGTGATATGTTTGTTGTAATACCATCTGAAGATAAGATAAATGTTTCTATTCTCCTTGAGACATCTGCAAGGGCTTTATAAATGTTTACATGTTGTGGTTGTGCACACACACAAAACAGTGGTCCCAACTACTGCTGAAATAATGCATCCCTGGGGTTCAGGAGGAAGTCTTATTAATATTGTTCAGCAAAACAATAAACAGAAAAATGATGATTTTGTGATGAGAGAAAAGAACGGGGTTTGGGTGTGATTCTGCATTCCATTTCAACAATCTATTTTAGCAGTGTCGTAAAAAGTAAAATCAGAGTAATGATCCTCTTTGACCTTGGTGAATAACACATTGATAGTCTTTATAAAAAACCCAGGATACTGTTATTTTTGTTTTAGAAAAGAAAACATATGTAGTTGAATTAAATTGTATTGTGGGCTACTGGCAAATACAACTCAATTACTCTGGCAGGAATTGGTGGTGTTTGCAATTTTTGTGAAAAGCACGGAGAAATAAAAAGGAACAGAAATAACATGGACATGAATATAATGATTGCTGGGGATTTATGAAAAAGAACCAAACAAAACCCAAATATTGAAGGGGAAATAGAATACTTTAAAAAAAACAACCAAAAACCTGCAAAATCAGACTGTCACATATTTGATTAACAAAAGAGCTCGTGCATAAGGAATTGCATTGCTGTAAATGTAGTACACTGGGCTATGTAATGAAAGACCAAATTGTGTCAAAGGTGTGGAAATGGTCACGGATGAGGGTGGTGCAGAAAGGGCTCAGACCAAGGCTTGAAGGTGCTTCAGCATTAGAAGAGATACTGCCATAGTTTAAGTGACACAAAAAATGCAAAGAGAAGTGGAGATGAATGCAATAACAACTTTACAAACACATAGTTATGTTTATACAGACAGTGAGACAATAAACTCGAGACAAATAAGATTTCCTGTGGATACTCTCAATTGCACTGTAAGAAGCAAACTTCAGCATCTCAGGCAGGCACTGAAATTTGGGTAATAGATGAGAGCAGAACGAAGCTGAGGTGAGCTGAAATGATAAGGCAGGACCCCGCTGTGCCATCAGTAAACTGGACAGAACAATGGACCCAGAATCAGGTAGATTATACATTAGGATTTCTTCAGAAAATGGTAAGTAAACCAGAGAGATCCATTCTGGAAGAAATTACAGCATCGAAAGCTCAGGACAGAGGTATAGCTACTTGAATAGAGAGATATTCTGAATCCACAGATTTGTTTAAGTGCTCTTTTCTATGAAGGAAACTTCAGGAAAAAAATAAAAATAAGTAAGAGTGATTTGGGATATAGAAAATGTTACAGGTGGGTAGTAGAAGACATGTCATGCCCTTTTTCTTGAATTCTCTAAATGAGTTATAGAATTCATAGGTGAGGGTAGAATAAGGACAGTTGGAGCAATTCCACTAAACTTCAGGGTTGGGTGCAACAGTGCAGCATTAAGGCTTCACTCCAAGTGGAGGGGAAAGGTGATAAAAATGGGTTTGGCAAATGAGTGCTGTAGTTAACAAAAGTTGTGGTGGGCAAACGGTGGCTGCTTGGCACAGCATGGAACTTTGAAGTGTGCCTGTCAGGATGGACCTCGTGGGAAATCAGTGTTTGGTGGCAGCAGTGAGAGGAAAGAAGTTCCAGGCTCTTAGGACAGTTTCAGTTTCCCAGGGCAAGCAGGTTTATGAATAACCCGTCACCCACAGACAGGACTGTGTGTGTGAACATGAATCAGTGTCATCTACAAAACGAGTAAAACTCTCTGTCATGGCTCCAGCTGAAGAACCAGGGCAGTGAATACAGATATAAATACCATTTTTAGACCTCAGAGGCTCTTGGTCTGCGGTTTGCAGTGTTTCTGTGTGTAATCTTGACAGGGCTTGAATCTGGAAAATATACTGGGGGGAAATGTCTCTCTCTGCTTTTTGTCTTGGTGAGTTCTGGTTCCAGTTCTGCTTGGCAGCCTTGCACCACAGGCTGTGGAAGTGACATGTTGAGGTAATATGTGCCGTTTGTTTAAAACAGAGAAGACTTTGTGCCCCACAGTCTCCTCTGTCTCGGTGAGAGGGGAGGCAGAGGAAATTGCTGTGGGATGTGCAGTCCTGCAGCTCAGCTGAGTTTATGGTGGAGCTTGTGCCCTGTACCACAGGCTGAAGCCAAACAAAAGAGCCAAGGAAGCATCATAAGGTTTCTTAAAATAATTGATGCATTTGGGATTAAATGCCTTCAATAAGCCCCCACCCATCGTATTTTACCAGGAACAACGTGCAGGTTGCCATCCATGCCGTTTTTTGCATTTATTGCAATTAGTTGTTTTCTTTTGTGCAAGGAGATTTAGCTGTAGCATACAAACCTTTTCCTAACTCTTGGTATTTTGTTGTAAATGTTTGTTTTAAAGCATAAATTCTGCCCACACACATCCTTATGTATTACCAGAAACACAGAAGTGGCCTTGAACATATTCATGTGCTAAACAGGAGCAATTCTTCTGAAACATGGATGAGGTGTGTTTGCTCATCTTTCTCGTGTAGCTTTGTCGTGGAGAATGAACAGAAGTCAAGCACTTAATCAAGTGCAAATACCACTCACTGTACTTTCATATTTTACATGTGCAACCTGTCCAACAGGTATATTTAGTGTGCTATTAACATCTCATTTAGTGGTTTCTACTGAGGTGTAGATTTATTGGAGTGATTAAACGAGGTGGATTTAGTTACAATCATGCACCGTAAAGCGAATGTGTGCAACATGACTGATGCCTGGGCAGAAAAACATCAGGTATTGTGAAATAAAAATCAAAACAGTGTTTATTCTAATTGATATTTAGGCTGTATAATGGCTTATATTTCTGCCAGAGCATAGACTGCGATTATTTTTTCCGTTACATTTTTCTGCAACATTACCCAGGAAATACTTAAGGGATTTCAACTCAATATGGGGTGGAGTCTTAAAGACTAGAGCTGTTATTTCTAAGTGACTCAATTCTGGTGTAGACTGGAAGTTTGGTTTCTTAATTGCACTGTGACTCCTTATGTATTTTTGCTTTGGGATCTGTGTTTAGGAGTGGCCTTGTTACTGGTGGACTTTACTGGTTACTTCAGGAATAAATTATTGGAAAAAAATGGAATAATTATTGCTATAAAAAGCAACCGGATTTTGAACAGGTACTCTGATTTTTTTGTATGGTAGTGGGGATAATCATAGGGAGTCTTTATTCCTAATACACCTAGAATGTTTCCTGACAAGAAGAGCACATTTCAGGCTTAACAATTACTCTTTTTTGATGTCAGCCAGTAAGTTGGCCTCTTTTACACTGTTTTAATCAAACATTATAATTGGATGGACATGTTGCTTTATCCAAAGGCACTCTGAGAGCTGTCTTGCACTGCTGTTTTCTTTGTTTCAAAACAGGTATTTTTATAATTCTTAGTCTGAGATATATTTAATAATCTGAAACATGTTTCCATGAAAGAAGTTGTATATGTTTCAGTGTGTAGGCAGTATAGTGATGATGTAGTAAATAGATGAGTAAAGATAAAATGATTTTTATGTTACAGAATTTCTCCTGATACAAAAAATGCTCAGGAGTATTTTTAGTAAGAGCTAAAGAAGAAAAAAAAATCATTCTCTTTGGTTGTTTCTGTACTGAGTAGTCTGCTTTTTTTGTGTCCCTTTTACACTGACATCCGCAAAGCTAAGGTAGATTAACTTTAAATGTCAGCAATGGGACACAGTCGGACGTGCTGATATCTTGATATTAAAGCATATCAGATCACTCTAAGGTAACTAACTGCCACTTAGCTTTATGTTTTTTGCATGCATGTGTGTCTGTTGGAAGTGGGGTTGGAAGCCTTTTTGAAGCGCTGGAGTGAGTTATGAATGAAATGTGGGCCAGGATGGAAAGAAACAAACATGACTTTCCCGCAGCCTTGGAAATTTTGGTGGCTGTGTAAGGCTTTGAATGGTTGATATGCCTTATTGTGGCTTTAGTTGCTGTTTTGGTGTAATATTCACCAGTCTTGTGAAAGAATGAGTCTTGACTCATGCTGAGATTATCTTCATTCTTCACAGTCCTGACCTTTGTATATTTTTTTATAGCTAGTGTGTAGTGAATAAATCACTGCAAAAGCAGGGAAGTGCATTCATGTGCATTTTGGTGTCACGTGGCACACGAGGAAAATGCCATGGCAGGTGTAAGACACTGGGATAGTCACACTTTTTGGGTGAGGCCTTCTGGATATCATGATTTAATAATTTTAATCCAGTATATATTTGTACAGCAGTGCAATTAGAATTCCTACAATTTGTTTTCATTCTAAAACTAGCATGGCTGGGCACAGACTCAATACAGTACTATTGAAGCCACTAAATTTTCTGTACTCCTAAATCCACCGTACTGATAAAAATGAAAATTTGCAATTTTAATGTAAGAATCTTTGTATTTTTGTTCATGATTAGATGTTCATCAAATGCGGTACTGTCATTGTAATTGCTAGGTTTGTGTTTGGATTTTGAGGTACATAAACTCACTTTGTGTATTTGCCACGTACTTTTAAAACTCCTTCAGTTCTAGTGTTGTTCTTGGTTTCATTGCGTCGATTTAGGTGTGTGAGGTGTTGAAATTCAGATATAATTATTTTTGTTGAAATTCAGATATTTTTGTATGTGTTGTGTTTGTGTGACCAGGCCTTGGAAGTGGAGGGGCTGCTGCCCATCTGTTTGTCCTGCTGGGGAGGAGGAGATAAAGCCTGGGAAGGAGCAAGTGGTGGGGGAGAGACTTATTAAGAATTATTTTATTTCTCATTATCCTTTGATTTTGTCAGTAATAAATTCAGTTACTATTTGCAGAATGGGTCTGTTTAGCCCATGAAGGTGTTCAGGGAGGGATCTCTCTCTCAGTCCTGATCTCAGTCCATGAACCCCTGGTTCTGTTGTCTCTCCCCTGCCCAGAGGGGCAGTGCCAGAGCAGCTGAGGTGGGTGGGTGGGTGCCTCTCAGCCCCCTGGGCTGTGCTGAGAGCTGAGCTCTGCACATCCAGCCCTGTGCAGCCCAGCTTTGCAGCTTCCCCAAGGTGCTGCTGGTGCCTGTCCTGCCTCTGAGACTGTTCAAGGTGATTTAGGATGCACACCAGTTATGGAAATGGCTCGTTTAAAACCCATGGTTCGTGTAACTTGTCAGAGTCCAGATCCTGATCCCTTTGCTGTCACAGGTTGTCTCACCGCTGTAGATTCATAACTAATTTAAAAGGAGTGTAGCAGTGGTTTGTGCTTGCTGGAGAAGTGGTCCAGACCAGACAACTGTTGTAATCTTTGTAAGGATACAGGAAACAGGATAAGGATAAAGGAAGGAAAAGCTGTGGTTATGTGAAATATTTTGAAACTTAATCTGGCAAGTTTTTCTGCCTGTGTAAGTGCAAAGGGCTCAGCAGACCTACTCATGAGGGTTCCTGGGTTCACATCCTGAAGTGGAGAGTCTCCTGTTGCCTTGGTTTGCATTCATTGCCTTTCAGGTCACCTGTGCACTCTGGGGTCATGGTCCTGTGCAGCGTGCACAAAAGAATTGCCAAGTGATGACAAGTTAACTGATGTGTTTCCCACAATCTCCTGGCCTGTGAAACTGGGCTATGGAGAAGCAGGAGACCATTTCAGTATGCATTGCTCTCTCTTTTCAGAGCGGAGTTAATAAAAGCAGAAATGTGAAGGTGTTACTTTATAATTACGTTCTGCTCCGTGCATTGTACTCATTTTCTACACTCTGTTTGAGATCATCTTAGTCAGTAACTCCTGTTTGCAGCAGATATATCTCTTCTCAGGTCACTGTCACCAAAACATTGAGGAGCCCAGTTTGGAGCCTCCTGAAGTCAAGATACAGCTTTCTGCTGCTGCTGGAATGGTTCACTTGTGTTACACAAGCTAATACTTTTCTTTTTCTTCCTGCAGTGTTGAAATCTAAAATTATCAACCATTAGCCCTCAAACACATCCTTTTATTGAAAGAACTTATTCTCTGTGCTCTGCTGCTTTTTTGACAGGAGAGCAATAAAGAAGATGGACAGTGGTTTGGTTACAGAGTGCTCTGAGTTTGTAATCCTTATGGGTGAAACCATGTGTGTTTATATCTGTGCCTCTCCCCACCTGCCCTGGGAGCTTGACATGCAGTTATTTGGGGCAAAGTAGGTGTTTTTGTTTATGGTGGCTGAGAATAATCAGTTCATTAAGAGCATCTTGAAATCTGTCATTGCACAAAGCCGGTGGCAGCGTGGGCTGGGCTCGGAGCAGCAGTCGGAGCACAGTGGCAATAGCAGGGCAGAGCTTCCTCTCTTGTGAAATCAGTCACAACCATTTCAGGATTCATGTTTATGGAAAATAAGCACATTAAAAGCCAAGGAGATGCCAAATAACATAGAACTGTTTCTACTCCCTGTAGAACATAACCAAACAATTTTGAAAACTGAATATAAGCGTCTTACTCAAATGTAAAATGAGGCCCTTGCAGTTGTTGGTTTTGGCAACAGTTTTTGGTTACACTGTGCTGGCACCCCAGTGCAGAAGAAAGTAGCTTTTCACACAGCACATAATTAATCTGGAGAGTCCTTGGTCACAGGATGGTGAGGATGATAGACAGAAAAACTGCTGTATGTGGGAAGAACAGCCCAAACAGGGAGGGCAGCAAACTTTGTTTGAGAAGGGTGATGCTTAATCTTTATTCACCAGATCCTCGCCCTGTTTTTCTCCTTGATATTTGCTCAGGGCTGTAGTTGGGGGGAGGATGCTGGGCTAATAGGCCCTCTGGAATAACCTGGTTGATTGATTTTTATGTTCATCCAGATGGAATTATTATTAGAGCAATCTCTTTTGGGTGACAATAGTATTTATGTGTGTTCTATTTGTACGAAAGTTTTTTGGAGGGGCTATTCTTTGCTGTAGCAAAAAACTCTTTTCAGCCTCCTCTTCCAGTAATTTCCCCCACTACATCAAAGTAAAACCATCAAGTGATTTGTCAAATGTGACATCCATGATTGGTACCTGATCCAGGATTCAGACTCTGTTCCCAGCCTAATAAGTCTGTTCTTAAACCACTGTGCTGTGGTTCTCCACAGAAGCTACCAAAACCATTTTTAAAAACACCTAAAGAATCAAACAGAAAGAGTGCAAAATCAAGCACTTGTGAATATGTAGAATTTAGGTTACCTATTCAGTGTTCAGTAGCATGCATACAGTCCATGCTAATAAAATCACAGGTGTTGGGGGGTTTTTGGTCCCTCTGCCTCATTCAGTGCACAGTATAGACTTGTGAATCAGTGGAGGAGTTGAAGTCCTGAAAATACGTGTTCTGTGTTTATTTTTTTCATTGTTCGTTGTGTGACCCTATTTGTGTCAGTTACTGTCCCAGTATTTGTACTGAATTTAAGATGTTACCAGGTCCTTCAGAAATCAGCATAAACTCTTTTTATCAAATGCTTGCAATGGAGTGAAGATGCACTTTGTCTGCCCTTGCAGGAGCTCTCTGGTGTAGTGCAGTGATTTAGTTGTTTGAGAAATTGCCCAGGTTTTCAGGCCTGTGGCTCTCGCCCTCACATTTTTTCCATGACTTCGGCAGTATGAAATTACTCTGTGGTTTTGATGTTGGAGGAGGATGTGGGGGAAAGGGGCTCAGTCCCAGATTCTCGGGTAAGTGTTGTCTTAGTTTGGAAAGACAGGTGTCTGCCAGGGAAAGATGGAGCTTCCCTTGGAATGGAGAATGTAAACTCTCTCCCTCCGAATTACTATAATTTTGCAGTTAGGGGCTTTCAGGCAAAGATATGGGAATAGGAATAACAGTTCTTTACTAGGAATATTAAAAATGTAGTAGTACAAAAAAGCAAACGAACAGAAAAAGAAAACCTTGACAGAGTCAGAACAGGACCTGACACCCTGTGGGTCAGGGTGTTGGGAGCAGTCCCATCAAGTCCTCCTGCAGTGACAGATGTGGTTCTGATGGAGCAGAGATGATCCTGTAGAAGGGTCCAGTGGTGGCGAGCCTGGGTCCAGTTCCCCAAGGGCAAGTCGTCTGGTGGA
>VYZR01074984.1:10840-29143 GCA_013400675.1 Oxylabes madagascariensis | reverse complement strand
TGCCTTGTCCTCCCAGAGCCATGAGGAAAGAAACACTTCCCAAACTGGTTTCAACAGCTGGGAAATAGAATACATCTTGCATTGAACCCTAGACAAGTGTAGTATAGTTGGCTCTCCTTTCTGCTGCTCCTGCAGACCTCGTTGTCTTCCCATTCGCTCTGTTCCCCAGCTGGATCTTGCTTCTCTTTATTTGTCCTCTCCTGGCTCAAGCACCATAGTGAAACATGATGAATGCTGTGAGATTAATAGTGTGTGATTAAATATTTACAAACTGAGCTTTTTCACGGACGTAGCAAAAGGCATATCCTTCAAATCTCTTGTGCCAAAGTGGGGGTCCTGGCCCTGTTAAAAAAAAAAAATACTACTTGTTAGTTATATTGAGAAATACATGGAATTTTTTCCTACAATGCATCTTCTGGTAGATATCCATCAGAGGAAAAACTTACTACAAACCGTTTACTTGACCACATTACTGAAAATGGTATTTTATAGTAATAAAGCTTGGATTGCCCCGCATGTAGGTATGGCTCACTTTGTGTGAGTTACATTGGTTGGCTTGCTAGTTTTGGAGATTGCGTTTATTTTTTGAACACTGGGAATGGCAAATCTGGAAGCCGTGCAGGATGTTTGATGGGACAATTTGCATCTTTTTATCTGGGAAGATTCTCCAGTTCAGCTGTTTCACAGTGGTGCTGGTGTTTTAGCCTCTGCAACATGCTGGAAAGTTGAGAGGCACCCCTGTGTGTGTATGGAGTTCTTACCTCAAGTGTTCAACAATAAAAATAATGAATGTGGCTATGCTAAGTGAGCATATGCTAAGTACAAGACTAACAGCGACTTTTAAACTCTATACTCAGAATGGTACCTGAAAGAAATGTTGCAGTGAAAAACAATCTATTCTGGAATCTACTAAAAAAAACAACAAATGATGCTTTGAAGATTGTATCATCAAAATGAATTACTAGGTGAATTCAGTACACAAACTGCAAGAATAATGTGAATTAAAATAGCTCAGAACACATTATGTGCAGAGGGAATTAGAAGTTAAAATAAACCAAGCAGAAGTGGGAATTGAAGGTGTCCTGCTTTTCAACATAATTTAAAATTCAGTCATCCAAGAGTAAAAATGAACAATTTGTATGTCATAAAACCTAAGAGCTTTCATATAAGTATTCCTGAAGGGCCAGAGCTGTGTGACCTGTGTTGTTGTTCTGTCAATAAATATTCCAACAACTTAGTATGTCACCTTGATGGTGCTTGCAGTTTTCCCAGCCCCCCTGCACCGCCCTTTCCTTTTTTTTGGCTGTGACCATAAGGAGGGGAATTGTCAATCTGGACTTTTGAAGCTGAACTTATAAAACTATTTATTTTTATGACTTTGTTATACACAGGCAGATCAAGCAGGGTCTGAAATGTTAAAATTATGTAAAATTCAGGAACTTGCCTTTTGTCTTTCAAAAATGTGCAAGCAGTACATAACCATACTTTTGTGCACATCCATCTTACCTGTCTTCCTCTGTCTTCTAATTGTGTTGCAGCCTTGAGGGTATGTAGATTATGGGATGCATTTGCTGCCCCTGATGAACAGACTGCGTAACTGTTCTCAACAGCCACTAGGACTATTAAAAAGTCTCCACCCATTCCCTTGAGCATGTGATTTCCCAGTGTCTGGTGGCTTTGTGAAGGAGCTGCCACCAGTGGAAAGTCCTGGGATGGAAAAAAAAATGGCAGCTGGGTGTGGAGCTGCTGGAACATTTGCAGAGTTTTAGTAGGCAATATCCATTCCCCTGCATTAATTGTAACAATTTACCAATGCTCATTAATAATGCCACTTTTATTACCGAGACACATGGCTGTACTTTTTCCTGGCACCCATTATTCCTCCCTCTGAACAGAACAAAGGAAACAATGGTCGTCTGATATTGCCATGACATTCGTTACTTCCCAGTAAAAGATGGAAGCAATCAAACCAGTCCTGCATGCACGGTGCAGCGTTCCCTTAGCCTTGGGAGAGAGGCAGGGGAGACAGTCGTTAATATGGTAATTTTACACCTGACTGAGCAGGGTTTGTGTCTAACTAAAAGTAAGTGATTGACTCCAGTGAGACTACTTAGGTAATTAGGCACTTCATTTTTTTAGTTTGATGCTGAATATGCTTTGCTGTGTTTATATCATACGTAGAATAAACACAGACGAGAAGCATTCGTCTGCGGCTGGGGGTATCAAGGGCAGGCTGAATTCATCATTTCTGAAGAGAGAACTGAGTAGCCACATCCACCTATTGCTTCTCTTTTGAATCCTTGGCAAATAGAGTGGGCTTAGAGGAAGATATAGAAACTAATTTTCAGTGACATCCCAGAGAAGCGGTTGAAGCCAAAATAAAAATGAGTGGGAATCTGTAAGTAATTGCTAATGGTTATTGCCAAGTGATTTTTAGTGCTCCATTATTTATTTCTACTTTTACTGCTCCAAAAGCACTGAAATTCAGAAATAGCTCAGATGTTAAGGTTTCATCCGCTCAGTATTTGTGCCCCTTGCATTAAATGTTCATCATTAAAAAGTAAATGGATCAAATAAGCACCTGCACACAGCTGGAGTAGAGAACAGGCAATATACTTATCATGGCCACTTGCTGTAACCACCAGCCCTGAGGAAACACGATGTGTGCCTCAAGGGGATTTCATTTTTGGGTAAGAACAGTCTGTATATTGAACTGTATTTATAATATTGGCCTGGCACTGTCAGTGTGTGTGACAGCTGCATGGACAGTGAGTGTGCCCTGCTCCAGACTCACCCATGGTGAGCTCCTGGTGCTGCAGGCAGCCAGCAGCACAGCAGCCTCCTGCCCTGGGAGATATCTAGGGTGGATAGAACCCAGTCATGGACTAGCTGAGCTCAACAGACATCTTGGAGGGCTGGCTACTGACTACAGAACTGACAGCCATTCTTTTGTATATATGTATCTGTCTAATTAGAAGGGGTAGGATATGGGCATGACATAGATGGCATAGAGTAAGAGGTGGTTAATACCCTGGTTCTAGCCAGGACAGGGTGAATTTTTACAGTGGCCAGGACATGGAGGTGATTTCACAGTAGCTCAGATCATTTTCTGGGAATGGGGGAAGGGGTCCCTCCTGTGTTGCATAGTGGGACATTGCAGTTGGCTTTTCTATGGGGGTGAGCACTCGTGTATGAATTGTCTCTTGCACACTCTTCTATTGATATTGTTGCTGCTACCGTTCATTTTCTTATCTCATTGCTGTTTCCAGTAAAGTGTTCTTATCTCAATCCATGATCTTCACCTTTTGTGCCCCCAGTCCTCTTCTCCATCCTGCCACATAGGAAGGGAGAAAGTGAGTGAGCAGCTTGTGATTTCAAGTGTTTCAGTGGAAACACTCATTGGGGAATACCATTCCTAAACCATTACTGAAATGATGGAATAGCATTTTTAGATGTAGTTGCCTGAATTCTGTCTGTCATGGCATTTGAGGCATGCAGGTGGTGTGTTGTGGGGTTTTTTTGTTGTTGTGTTTTGGGGGTTTTTTGGGGTTTTTTTTGTTTTGTTTTGTTTTGTTTTGGGTTTGTTTTTTTTTTTTTCTTTAGTTTTCCCTCCATTGTTTTCATTTGTGTATTACTTCTGTCAGTGTTCCTATTGGTCTGGTTGTCTGTTGGGGAGAATTACACCTCGTGACAGAGTTAAGCTACACCTAATGCATGGAATCTGTTGCTCAAAAAAGAAGGTAATTACCTGTCACTGATAAAGGTAGATGATAGAAATTTGTAAGCAGGATTTCTTTGTGCTTTGTAATTGAAGCTGACGATTGCACGTTAAACAGAAATATGATACATATCTTGAAATATGATTTCAGGCACTTCTATGATGTGTTCCTAAGGTCTGAACTGCGTTTTTTGTATGTGCTTCAAAGTCTTTTATGTTGCTGTGTTCCAGCTGTTGGTGAGAAATATGCTGGTCTTCAGTGCAAATAAACTGCACTGTAGATTGTGACTAAACTTAATGTTAGCAAATGTGGTATTTTCATCTGGACATACTTATTTAATTGTAGTTTAAACCTTAATGTCTTTCTGACACCATGACCCTGATAAACCTTGTAAATTATCTCCTAGGTCCTACCAGACAAGTCCAGTCAGGCTCCATCTCTTCTAGACAGGCACGCTAGGAATATGTTAATGAGGAATACATGAGGACAGTCTACTCTTGCCTCGAGAATTACGTTTGGCAGATAATATGTCAGACTGCTACAGGAACTTAACCTGATACTTCTCATGGAGCTTTGCAGGTATCCTGAGAAAAAGCATCTTCATCAAAAACTTGTTCATGCCACTAAAGAATGTGTGTTGCCCTTTTGACACTTCCCACTGTTTATTTGGAGTGCTCTGCAGGGCTGAAGTGCTCTGCAGGACTGACTGGACTCCTGCAGAGACCCTGGCGTGCCAGAGGCTGCCTCCATGGGCCTCGTATTAGCAGCTTCCACATACAGCAAAAGCAACATTTATCTGCACTTAGCTGTGCCACTGAAGCACTTCTCCATCCTCAGACTGACTCTGCTGTAGGCTGAAAGTTTAGGGGAAGTTATTTTAATCCTACAGCTGGAAACACACTAGTTAGAAAACAGAGTGGATGGAGGATGCTGAGGTTGGTGCCTGTGCAGGCAATAATTCACATTTGTGTGGATGGTGGCATTTGTTCATGGGGACTGTTGTACATACGTTCAGAGCCTTTAGCGTGGCCTTTTTAGTGTGTGCAGTGATCAATGGCTGTAGATGTGGAAATGTCAGAAAAGTATGCGGTTTTATTAGAAAGGAGGAAGGTAGAAACTTCCATGCAGTGATCCTTGCATTCCACTTGGAAGCGTCCCTAAGGATCATGCCATTCCAACCCCTTGCCATGGGCAGGGACACCTCCCACTATCCCAGGCTGTGCCAGGGCCTCGGTATTATCTAAGAAGGGAAAAAAAGGGCTTCACTGCCTTCAGTGTCATATCTTGCTGTTTGCTCTTTGCTACTTAAAGCAAAGGGTGATATTTGAAGGTCCATTTCTTTGCATTTGCTAACCTGCAGTCAATATAACATTTTATGTCATGTTTCCACTTTTATTTTTATGCAATTAAGATGCCAGTGTAATTGCCAGAATTGTTGTTGAACCCAGCCTACCTGCCTTTTCATGAAAGTCCCCTGCTAAATCATCAACTTTATTCAGTCATGTTAGGTATTTTTCATTAAACCATAATAATGTGGAGTCTATTCCAGTAAGTCAGGTGAGACTTTGTCATGAATGGATGGTAATTATATTGGCGATAGATCAAACAAAAATTTCTTCTGCTAGCAGAGTTACTTGCATTTCACTGGTGATGTTGAGTAGCTGACATGAAACCTCTTTTCTTTTTACTGCCTTATTTCAAGGATGCAGGCTAGTGAGCACTGGGTATAAAATGACATGAAGACAAATAGATTTTGCGAGTTTGAACCAACACAAGCCTGTTTGATTTCAGACAGACTCAGGAATCTCCTCTGTGCTGGTTGAGCTGATGGGATGGGTCAGAGCTCCGTGCTCTCCCTGCGGGAGCCCCAGCTGGGCAGCACAGCGCCTCTGTGATTCTGTGTTTTGTCCAAATCAGTGTCAGTGTCTCGGAACACAGTTGAGAAGGGCATGGGAAGGAGTGTGTCGCTAATGCCTGTCAGTGCCTGCAGCCATCAGCGTGGTGTGAGGCTGGTGGGAGGCAGGGGAGAGCGTGGCTCCAGGAAACCACGCAGCGCCCTTGTCTGCTTCCCTTCTTCTCTCATCTTCCCCTTTCTGATTTCAGTGACAGAGCCAGCGGACAGGCTCTAGCCCTTGGAGTTATTTTGGATTGTCTGTAACAGCTTTTTTTCCTTTCATTTCTTTCTGGCTTCCCAATTGCTGCCATCACTGCTCAGGAGGCGCTGCTGAAAGGGCAGGACCTGTGGATTTTCCTGAGGGTGTCCTTTGCGTTGGCTGATGGAACAGCCAGCCGACTGAGCCCTAAAGCAAGGGCTTTGGGTTGGCTCTGCCACAGCATGTGGAGTGTATTAACTGCTCTAGTGCATTTTTTTTTAAAGAAGCATATTAAGGTCACTTTTTCTCCCAAGTCTCCCAGCTGGTGACATGAAATGTTACTTTGCCACCAGGACAGGATTTCTTTTGCTGTCACCCGATGCTGGGGGTTAGGCTTTTCAACTGCTTGGAGAGAAGGATACCTCAACGTGTTCGCTTTATTGATTTTTGAAAAATACATGCTGTGAAATTAAACTAATAGCTAAATACTGAACTGTTAGGAAGAAATGTCCCTTTAGTGTCTCTTAGATTAGAATTTATCAGGCAAAATGCTTCCAATTTTGAATTCAGCAAACCACCACAGACAACACAGGCAATTATTTTAAATTTTTTTTTTTTTTTTTTTTTCCTTTGCTGGTTGATCTAGTGTGAACGAATTCTGTATTGACAGTCCTAAAAGCAGAAGTCCTCAACTTGGCTTATATGTAGTGTAACACTGACTGTAAGAAGGGAAAGTGTCATTCCCTTGGCAGGGGGCAGGCTGTAAACTCCAGGAGGTGAATCTTCCATGATCAGCTGCAGACTTATGAAATATAGTCAATTATTTTTACTCTTATTTTTTTCTAAGTTTTTTGCTGGGCCAAGGAATACTGAAGTACATGGATTATTTTATTTTTGCGATCTGTTTTAATGTTAGAGTCTTTGTCTTCCAATATACATGAACCTTTGTCCCTCTCATGCATTTTCGTCTTTGGTTCTTTACTCTCTTTCCAAACAAGAAACTTGTGAATATTCTGCTTGGAAACTTATATTCCAGAGTTCTTTGCTACAAAAGTTGGTCACGGAATGTCAATTTTACACATTCTAGAAATGTATTTTTCTCTTACGGTGATGATTTCTTTTTTCAACATTAGAAGCATCTCTAATTGTGAACTTTAAATAGGAGTACAAGTGTGGCCGGCTTGTACAGTGAGAAAATGTTTAATTTCCAATTAAGTATTGGGGCAGCAATGCCTTGGGGGCAGAAAGGCAAGAGGGGAGAGGAATTTGTCGGTGGTATTTGCTGACTGGGTGATTATTAGCAATAGGAAATACTGAAACTTAATTAGAATTTCTGATCTGGAACAGCGTATTAGGTTTAATTATGTCTGGAAGTCTAATATATTACACTTTTTCTTTTAATTAAAATGCATGAATGTAAGTAGAAAGCTTTTAAATTTTACAGTCTGGGAAGACGAAGAGCAAGAAATAACTACATTGTCTACATAATGCCATATTAAAAAAAAAAAAAAAAAAAAAAGCAAAACCAAAGAAACCAGAGGCAGAAGCTGAGGAAGCTGGAGGAAAGGTGAGCTTAAATACCTGACCTGTAAGAACTGAAATGAATTTTAATAGTGTACAGAGCTAGGCTTCTTGGCAGGACTCCAGCCGATATCTGTGTGACCCAAAATGTAGCAATTCATCCTAATTCTGAGCTGTCGTGGGGCCATACCATGCTGTTGATTGTCCCATCTTTGATGTCAAACATGAACACTGAAGATCCAGTATGGAGGACATTTGGAATCATACAAATGCTGTCCCTGAGTGTCCTGGGGAATGGTTGTTCAGCACTGGTGAGCTCCAGGGATGGAGCTCATATATGGATGAAATTATTCCTCTGCTGGAGTTCTACAGCGTGGTAACAGGTTCAGCAGTGTTATGGAATAAGATGCTGTGTGAGATAAAGCAGATGATATGAAGTGCACAAATGAAAAGTGAAAATGAGGAAATAATACAGGGAAATGCACACTTAGGTTGATGAAAGTGCTGTTAAGGTTACCCTAATTACTCTTGATAAGAAAACACAGTAATATAGATAACACACACTGCAATATGAACTTAAGTGATCGGTCTCAGCATTCATTCTTACATTTTAATCTCTCCTGAAAGGAGTTTGCCACTCCAGCACGGCTGATGGTGGTGATAGATGCAGACCATTTCAGCAATTCTCTCTGTTTTGACAGCTCCACTCACTCATCAGTGGCGCTCAGACCACTGGGATAGATCTCCCTGGGGTTTGTTTTGTATCTCAGCAGATTTTCCCTCTCAAGCGATGCTTTTGTTTTATGTTGTGAGAGATTGTGTTTATTCCTCCTTGGAGTCTGGATGAAAATGGCACAAATACAGTAACTCATCACATAAACCAACTTCAGCTTGTTCTTTTTTCTGTTTCTGCCCTTCAGGTGGTAGGAGGTCTGTGTTTAGGACAGGTCAGGATTTTTGGTTGCATGAAGGTGCTAATCTTTTATTCAGAAGAAAAATCCAGACACAGAGCATGAGGTGGGATGCAAGCATTTTAGCTGCATTAATGGAGCTGGTGGAGTTGGATAGGAAAATGTAGTGTGGAGGAGGAGAGCAAAAACGAGCTAGCAGGAGGTGATGAGGGGTGGCTGATGTGCCTGTAGGTCTGTGAGGGCTTTCTTCAGCTGTGGGAAACACATGGAAGACAGCCGTGCACAACTGGGGGAAATTGGTAAGCCCTAACACCATGGTGTGTTGTAGAGATCTCGGCTGCTTCTTGATCTCTGAACTATTATTTTCATACTGCCCCTCTCCCTGGGGTCATGGAATGCCATTCTTAATTGCAAGTATGTCAGAATAGCTTCATATACTCCACAGCGGCAATATGCTGATTAAACTCGTGTTGGATTAAAAGTCTGTGTGTTACAGGGGCATGTGGGAGGAGAATAAAGGCCAGAGAACAACAATGAGATCCTCTTGGGAGCGTGGAAGTGAATGAGCAGTTTTATTCTGTTCTATTCTCTCTTTGGGTTTGGCTTGGACAGCAGCAGCCTGTGCATCTCTGGAGAGCAGGACAGGCACATGGAAACAGAAGGTAGTTGTTTGGAAGCGCAGGGATTGTTTTGTAGATGACTGACGAAAAAATAAGCAGAGCCAACATTTATAAACCCCAGATTTTAGTGCTGATAACACAGACCGTAACTTTAGGACCTTGTTGCTTCCTGTGTTGTCCTGGTTTAAATTGCAGTTGAATATCACAGTGCAGCAAATAGCAGTCCAGGAGTTTGTGGGGAAAAAAGGTCAGAGACTCAGCTGAATTTATGGCAGTTACATGTTCAGGAGGTCCAGTGGTTTCTACATCCTCCTGTTGCAGCAAACACCTGAAGAGTAAGGTCTTGCAGATTATCAAAATTGGACCTAGGGTAAGTTTTTTAATGAGAGGCTTGCAATTGTTGAAAGTTTCTTCATGGATCTGGGCTTTGTTTCAGGTTCATCCTTGTCATCCTTACCAGTGTGGAACGTCTTTGTGTTGTGTTTATCTAGCAGTTGTAAATGGGGAACAAATTGTGCTTGCCTTATGTAAGAGAATTATACACACAAAAATTTGTAGAAAAGCTTCCACATGGTTGTGACAGCACCACCCACTGTAGTGCAGAAGATGTTTCTTTTTTCAAAACTCCATAATTGAATCCTACAATGATTTCAGTGGGTTTACAGCAAGGTTAAAACTTTGTCCTTGATAATGTCCATGACTCAAAGCTTTCTTGTAATAGTGTCATATTGCTGGAGAAATGATTTGTAGCATCTGAGTCTTGGACATGTTTACAGACTGTGCTCTATCTCGTTCATTTTAGAAAGTCAGGTGAAGATAAAAAAGTACCTTATCTGAAGATGGTGTTAGTGAGTTAATTAGTGCAATCAACATAAAGATAGATCTAGCCAGATGTTTAGTGCAGGAATGTATCAATTTTATATTATTGTGGGGGTTTGTGTTGGGTTTTTTCCTCTCTTGGTAAGAAGTACTGCTCAGTCTGTTCGTGGAATCATAGAATGGTTTGGGTTGGAAGGGACCTTGTAAGATCATCTATCTCCAACCCCCTGCCATGGGCAGGAGCACCTCCCACTATCCCAGGTTGCTCAGAGCCCATCCATCCATCTGACAGTCCATCCATCAAATCATCTCTCTCCAGTTTAGGATGTTGTGGGGGACCCTGTCAAAGGCTTCACAAAAGTCCAGAAACGTGGCATCTGTAGCCTTTCTCCTGTGCACTGATGTAGTCACCCCGTCACAGGAGGCCACTGGGCTGGTCAGACAGGACTGTGCTTGGTGAAGCTGTGCTGGCTGTCCCAAATCACCTCCCTGTCCCCCCTGCGCCTCAGCACAGCTTTTAGGAAGATCTGTTTCATGACTTTCCTAGCACAGAGGTGAGGCCAGCAGGTTGGTACTTCCTAGGGTCCTCCTTTCTGCCCTTTCAGAAGACAGGTATGGTGTTTCCCCCTTTCCAGTCACTTGGGACTTCAGCTGACTTTTCAGCTATTGTGGAGAGTGGCATGCCAATGGCATGAGCCAATTCTCTCAGGATTCTGGGGGGCATCTCACTGGGTCACACAGACTTAGGTACCTTCAGGTTCCTCAGGTGCTCATGAACCCGATCTTTACTCAGAGTGGGAAGCACTTTGCTCCTGCAGTCCCCATTCTGCTGCCCATCCACTTGAGAGGTGTGGGAACAGAGGATGCTGTTGAGGAATGAGGGAAAAACCTTGTTGAGGACCTCATCCTTCTCCTCATCTGGAGCCTTGAACTTCCCCTTTTTTCTCCTGCTTTTACAATACCTGTTTTGCTTAGTCACTCATTATCGTGGTTTTAGGTGTTAGTAGCTGTTCTGTTTATTGCAGATTATAAATTCCAAATATTAGAAAATTTATTCACTTTCCCTATGAAGCGATTTTTGCCTTGAAATTTACATAGGTATTACTGCATGCTGATACACAGAAATTGGAAAGATTGATTTTTGACAGACAGCAGCACTTTTTGCTGGTGGTAAACCCCAAATGGAATTGAAAAGGCACCATAGACCTCTGTTGTCTATCAGCAGCATGACAGTAATATTAAAAAACAATCTCTGTCAACAAATGATGCTGTAGGAAGGAAAATTTGTCCTCCATAGGCTCACTCGTTATTGCAACTTCTGCTAAAATAAACAAGTACTGAGAGCTTTGTTAGGAAAGCTTGAGTTGCTCCTGAACTGAGGCAGGAACTTGCACCATAAAGGTTTGTTGCCTTGGTTTGGAGGTATGTTTGTGTCTGCCCTGAATAACAACTTGGGAACTTGGCATTGGGAAATCAGACTTGCTCAGTGTCTGCTGCTTATATTGGAGCGGCCTGGTTGGTTCCCAGCAGGTTTCACAGCCATCCTGATTTCTGCCATTCCTTACCCTGTCAACAGCTCTCATTGCGTCAAGTTCTTTGCTGCAGTTTTTTTTTTTGGAATGACCAGGGAAGCAAAGGCTGTTGAGGTCTATGAAATTATTGACGCAGTCTCTAAGTGCAAACTGCTTCCTGGGAATGTTGATGCTCCCGTGCACCAAAACGAATAGTGCTTATTTCAGCAATGTTAACTGGGCCAAAGGCACTGAGGGCCTCGTTCAAGGTTTGGAATTCAGCAGAAGCCTTTGTGGTGAATTAGTCAGGACAGATCTGGGTGTGTTGCAAGGGGTTGTTACTCAATTAGAGGGTAGTACTGAGAACTCAGCGTGAAAGCTAGTGGATAGCATGGTAGGTTACCATTCAAAAGACCAAAAAGGTCTCAATAATCCTAACAATTTATGTATTAATGATGACTTATGGGGGGGTTGGAAGGACTTCCACCCTGAATTCCCCTCCAGGAAGAATTATATGGTCTTGTGGATTAATGTAATCATCGACTTTAAATACTGTAATAGCCTAAGAAGTCTTAGAAGCTGATTACAGGGGATTTTTCTATACAGCTGGGGCTTCTCATTTTGAAGTAGAAAGTGAGGTGGTGTTGGTCTATTGCTTTAGATGAGAGTGAGCTGCTACTGTGAACCAGCTCAGTGAAAGGTGAGGTACTTTTACTAGAGGCAAAGAAGCTTTAATATTGTACAAAAAATTAATGTAAGATCTCCTTGAAGATATTGCATGTACTTCTGTCATGTTTGTTCCAGAAAGATGATTTTAAATGGGGAACGCGTTCAGTGGTGACTGTGAGAGTGTGTGCAGAAATGCAGAATCTATCTGATAAAAGTGGATTAAAGAGAGTTGTCTTTTTTAGCATAGCAGTATGAAGCTCGTGAAGAGTTATTTGTACCAGGTACAAATCCAGTGAGAGATAAATATCAAGGGAGAAGAAGAAAAGTGGTAAAGGACACTGTAGTTACAAGAGCAAATGATACAAAATTTTAGAGAAAAAGCAGCTTGAAAGTAAGAAGATTCACAGCATTTAAGGTGTAATAATGCCAGAATTTTTTAATGACTGATTGCATATGCAGTTATTCAATAGACAAATCTTGAAAGGGAAGAGCTGGGAGAAGGCAAGGTGCTGAGATGTGTCGTTGTTGAGCATCAAACAACAACACGGACTCTCAATCAGAAGGCTAGAAAAGGTGAACTTTATTTTTAAGATGTGACTCTCTTATATAGTATTTTACAGACTAATTTGATTGGTGAAACAAAGGCAAACCTCTTCAATCACATTGGTTAAAACAGATGTTCATCAAGAAACCTCTCTGTGAGAAAGAATGGATAAACATAGGTACAGTTACAAAAACATTTCTCTTGTTTACAGAGAGTTTCCTGGGAAAGGAATTTCCCAACAACCAAACCATTAAACCAGGGCTACAGAGATGGGCTGCAAGGATTTGGTGATTTCCTATGCTGCCACAGCTGTAGCTGCAAGAACACTTGTGAACAAAACTTGATGTGAGTTGTCTGTGTATGAATGGAAGGAGGGGGATCAGCACTAAAAGTCTCCGTGGTGCTTATGAAAGATGTTTATGGCTAAGTTGACATCTGGCACCAAGCAGCTTCTCCCAGGCCCCACCACATCCTCTGGCAGCACGGAGGAGCAAAGCCAGCTGTGGTGAGGCACCTCTGGTGGGTGTCCTTGCCTGGGGGTAGGAGCTGGGGTGGTTTGGGAGCGGGGGTGATCTGTCCCTGTCGGGAGGCACTGTGACTTGATCCACCCTTTGGGCTCAATATTCCTGAGCCAGAAAGAATTTTAGCTTGCTAACTATTGTTACCTCCTCTCTTAAGGGAAAGCAGTTAACAGTTTCTTTTTTTAAAACATCTCTCTTTGCTTTTAAAAACAAGATTAAGTGAACAGTGGTTTTTTTTCTCATAACACCTGTCCTCAGGTGTTGTTTCTTATTACTTAACTGATGGAGAGAAATGTCAGTCTGATGGACTAATAATAGACTTTTTTAGCGCAGCATGTTATAAAAGAAACTGTTAGAATTGTAAATCAAGTTTTCTTTCTCTTTTAACAACTATATGGAGTTAATCTATTTTGTGTCCTACTGGGACACACCCTTGCACACACAAGTTCTCCATGGCTCCGTGGCATGCTGTATTTTGTGCTTGATGACAAATCAGGGGTTGGAGTGATTGATTGGCCAGACCAAGACAGTGCCAAGGATCTGTCAGACCATGACCATGATTCCAAAACAGAGGGAAGAGTTTTCTGACACTGATAAGTTGTGATGTATTTACTAGGTCAAGGCCTTTTGCTAAGGAGGAGGTGCAAAAGAAGTGCTTTTTAGGTAAGCTGTTCTATTTCAAGGTGTTTAAAGACATAATAAAGGCATGGTTTGCATTTCAATGAAAAAGATCAAAACCAGAAAATCTCTATGTGCTTTTAATACTTGGATTATTGAATAAGAAATCCAACCTAGCAGTTAATGCGCTGAGTCAAAAATGAGACCGAATCATTTAGGGGAAGCAGTAAATGAAGAGATAAGAACATTAATATCTTATTTCAGGCAGAAGCTAGGAGTTCAGAGATACAGAGGTTTGGTTTCATGGCACAAATAACTGTGGGTGAGGGAGCACAAGGACATACATAACAGAACTCTGGCTCTCCCCTCAGATGTGATCAATGTGCTGGTAGTTGTGGTTTGAGATGCTGGTTTATTGTGCTGTTACCATTTGTGTGTCTGTGCTACAGAATCGGCACATAGATCTCAGTATCCAAGTGGATTAATGAAAAAGCGAGGGAAAAAATGATAAGAAAATGCTTATTGTACTCCTTCATTGAAAGAAAGCTCTCGGTGAGAAAAGCCTCACTTACCTACTGATAAAGTCCAGCTTTAATCCGCAGTATCATATGCACCAGCCTTGAAAGAGAAATGAGGACGAGGGGCCTGTCTGAGAAGAGCCTAAAACCTCAACCAGACAAACCCCATACACCCTTCCTGTTGGTGCCTGAAATACCAATTTAATCTGTGGATTGAATTGATGCTTCTCCATGGGAACGCTTATTTTGAACTATATAAGGAGAATCTAAAACCAAAATCAAAGTCAGTGACCTGACCTAAATGAGGCAAAATTAAATTCATGTGAAAAAGGTTCCGATCTCACCAGCACATATGCAAATGCTTGGAAATCTATACAGCTCAAGCCAGAGCAGTAAATAAAGATGAGCACCGCAGTCAGCTCTTGTATCATTTAAGCATCTGGTCTACTACAGTCAATGCCAAATTTAGTTCATGTAAAATAGATGTAAATGAATGTCTGTTGCAAAAGAGACTATAAAGTGAATATCTGCTAAATGGAATGTTGCTGCGGCAGAGTGACAAGAAAAGAGACTTCAGAACTGTTGTGCAGAAATTCTAAAAGCCAACAGTGTTTTCTGCAGCTGCAGTTGGGTTAACAAACAGGATTCCATCATCTTTTGGGGAAAAAAAACGTAGTCAATATTCAGAAAAATGCTTTTTTGCTATTTAAGAGACTGGGTAAGCCATACCTATTAGTATAATTCCAGTCACCCTTCTGAATACACAGCTTCTCTTCCAGAGCTAAAAGCATGTAAACGCAATATCTATCTTAGAGAAAGATTTTATTTTCTGCCTCACACAATGTCAGGGCAGCTCCAGCACGGAGCCAGGCAGAGGGGATGCGAGCGGTGCTCTCGAGCAGATGGGCTGGCAAGTGTGGGATTGGCCAAGCTGAAGCAACTCTAACCCCAAGGCCGTGGAAAACCCTTTCCTGGTTGTGGTGAGCAGCAAATGTTCATGGGAGTTTGCATGTTAATGAGGTTGTTCCATATGAGGTCATGTTTTTATGATTGGTCAGTTGTGTTGTACAAATATGGGCACGTTCCCAGTCTGAGTTTCTGATTGGAGCCTTACCCTCACACCTGCCCTATGGATTGTCCTGTTCTCCTCAGTTCTGGGTCTTGGGTTGGTTACCCCCACGGAGCTCTCCTGGGTGCTGTGCACGGTTTTGGGGCACCGTCCCTGTTTCCTTTTATCCCTTGTTAAAGTGTTCTTTTCCAAGTGCCAGCCGTCGTTCCCTAATTATTTTCTCGCCACCCTCTGCCCTGAAGTCAGGGGACCTGAAGGTTTGTCACAGCTGCCTCACTGCGACAGGCAAGCAGCAGGAAAAGCAGGGCTGGGGCAGGAGTGACAGGGAATGGGCCAAATACCACCAAAATTCTTCCCTCTCCTCTCCAGCCCCAACCCCGGCCCAACCTCGACCCGCCTCCACCCCTCCAAAGGGGTCACAAGTTGGGAACCTCCCTACATTTTCTTCTTGGACCACGAGGAAAAGCCTAAGTGAAGTTTCAGATCTGGCCTTGAGACGATGACAAGCGCCCTTTTTTCAGTGTTACTAGGAGTATTTGATGGTAGGAATAGTTTCTGTAGGTCAATTGTGGTTTTGTCATTGCAGCATTTACACCTTCCGTGGTTTGTAATATTAACCCTTGGAGTCTTCCCCTTGTGTCTGGGCAATGGGCTGGTTGGAAGTTGTGTGGGAAACAGCAAATCCTGGGGGTTACCTACACACTGAGAGCTCCTGTGTTTCCAGGTGTCATCCTCTCAAAAGGTTCTACCCTAGCCAAGGTGAGACAAACCCTGGAAGCAGAATGTAAAAGTTCTTCAGACACCTGTTCAGTAAGGGCACCTTTCAAAAAATAATAGACTCGGTGATTATATCCTCCTTTATTCCACTTACATTCCATGACAGTAAGATGGAAATTTATATCCGTTTGACTGACTGTCCTTCTGTGTAATTTCTCTGCCACTTTGGTGAAGAAAATGTATCTCCCTGAGAGACTTCAGAGAACCAAATTAGAAGGACCCTTGGAAAAAAGATCAATTTTTGAAGCCCCTTTTAAATAACCTTATTGATCGTCTGGGTCAATACTTCTGCTGGGGAGATGATGCTTGTCCTGGGTATTTTGGTCATGGAGAGGAACTGAGGCATTTCATCAGTGCTCTGCTTACTTCCCAGTGACTGCTCTCATTTTCAGAGCAGCTGGTAACCTCAGTGGAAACACCGATAAGATGATGTGTGCTAAATTTGTTGAAACTCCTTTAGTTAATGAATGTCTCTGAGATGCCCTTTCAGCCTCTCTTCAGCTCCTATCTCTTCCAGGACTGGGATCACTGCTGCTGCCAGGCTTTTAGTCCATTCTTCTGGCGTGATTGACTTGTTTGGGCAGCAGCTGTGTCCTGGAAGAAAGGAAATTTTTCTTTAAATGAGGAGAGCCCCTATTAGAAAGCCTTAACTGTTGAAGTAAGGTCAGAGTGGAAATAGCAGAAGGGGTTGTGAGTACAGATATACCAGACTGGTTAAAACTAGCTGAGCTGTGGTTTGTGACTGCTTTCCTTCTTTTCGAAGTTTATAGCAGCATCCCAGCCTACATCCATACCACTTAGCTTTACTCTCCCTGAGCATTTTGTTCAGTTCCACTAAAGTTCATCTTGCTGTGAGAGTTGGGGCTTTTTGTTTGTTTCAGTGTGCCAGGGACTGGGAATTTGCTGCTGTTTAATTCCTCAGTTGAGTTCCTCTGAGTTGTTTGCCTTTTCATGCTAAGGCAATCCCTGAGCAGTTGAAGGTACCACACTCTGTGCCCTGTTTTTCATGTGACTTTATGTGCAGGGTGGTCCCTGGTTGCTGGCAGGTGTGTGGGGTGTGCTGGGCCAGGCAGGGCTGGTCTGGCTGTGACCTCAGAAGTCCTTAACAAGCAGGATTCTGTACAAGCCTTGTTTTCTTACTTGTGATAATTCTTGTCTAATGGCTCGAGATATTTTTTCCCCCTCAATTCTTCTAGGAGGGAATGAGCTGGATTGTAGATATCTGTAGATAATATTTAGCCTTTCTCCTTTCAACTTAAACATTCTGGTGTTCGTGTCTCAATTCTGACTTACATTAGACATTAAATCTCTGTCGAGGATACATGTACTTGTCAGAGCTGCGGCAGACCTCGGGGAAAAGCTGTGATGCATATTAGAAATAGATGATGTTAGCTTTATTGCAGAGCTGCAGCTCTCAAATTGCCACCCCTTACATCTGTGGCCATCATTAAGCGTGCAAAAGGCCAAGCTGTAACTAAACAGTCCTGTAACTGTGTTGGGGCTGTGCCAGGGGCATAAATGGGGAAGACAACAGCATGTAATAGCCTTCTGGAGGCAGAGGCATGATGCCTTAGGTGCTCTGCCAACTCAGATGCTTATTTGGGAGAGCAGTCATTGGGGTTTTGGTCCTTGGAGCTGATGCTCTTTTTATTTTCACCAGACCTGCAGAATGTTCTTTCTCAGTTCCTGGCAGTGCCTTTACACTGGTGGTTCATGGACTTTTCACGTACATGTGACAATTTTGCTACAACATTTCTTGAAGAGCTGTAATCATTAACTGAATGATCAATTTATATTAGAAGCAGCGGGACAGAAGTATCTTTACTCTTAATTTTACATGAGAAGTTCTTTCACAATCTATACAGTTACAAATTGTAATTCTTAACTGTGTAATTCAGGACCATGGGTTTATATTTGTTAAGGTTACCTTTTAGTCATCAGAACCTGTTTCCAGACTCATGTGCATCAAATGCGTAATGACACAGTGACTTTGGTGCCTTTCCCAATGATAACTGCTTTTTCTTTTAGTTTCTGTACAGTTTTAGGTGTTGAAAGCTAGTTCTTCCCATTATGGGATTCTTCTGCCTTTTGAAGTCAGCAGGCACTTCTCTTTTGATTTTTAAAATTTAAATATTAAAATACGCGGCCAGAATTCCTGAGCGGCCAACAGTATTCCCTTTTCCTGGTGATTGGTTGTCAATGAGATTTACATCTAGGGGTGCTGTCATTTTTCTTGTGTGTTTTTTCAGTTTCTCACTTCGTCCACACTTTGACACATCCCAACTGTTTTGTTTCATTTACTTTCTTCCTCCTCTGCTCCTTTTTCTTCCTTTGTGTTTCTTTTCCTGGAACTTTTGGAAGAGAAAGATAAAATGCATCTGTGCCTTCTCTCG
>VYZR01074974.1:26563-37746 GCA_013400675.1 Oxylabes madagascariensis | reverse complement strand
CTTTATTCATGAGTGTAGAGAAGTTGTTACAAATCCATAAGACAAAATGTACTAAATGTATATTTTTTTTTGCCTTTCCCTCGCAAATACTGACTTAGGCCAATAGCATCATGAATTTTTGCTGATACTGGAGGAAATTTTTACAAACAAAAATGGAAATGGTTTTATTGATATTTGTCCTTGTACTGAAAAATTAAAAATGCAAAAAGATTAAGTGTGCTATACATTTGAAATGTTCATTTTGATGTGTTGACTTATTCATTAATTGTAATTAATTGGTATTATAGTAAAGAAGATGTGTTTACCTCATATGGCTTGAGACCATTGTCTTTTTAATACAGTTTTTGTTGTTTCTTAGTTTATATTCCTGTGTATGTGTCTAATTCCATGTAGGAGACAAAAAAGAAGAGGAAGAAGATTCCCCTGACGAGAGGTGAAGTGGAGATAAGGCAGAAGATGACTGTGGAGGAACTGGCACAAGCTATGGGCAAAGACATAGGTGAGAGCCTGCTCTGGGGTCTGAAACAGCAACATCTGTCACATCCCTTCCACCAGTGGGAAAGGCAGAGATGTCTTCAGTGGCCTTCGTTAGTGGTTGTGGGTCCATCCCAAAGGAAATGTTGGGAGACACAGTGCAGACTAAAGAGAAAAGAAGTTGGGCCATCCAGGTTACCAGGCCAGACATTTAAATGTGGAGAAGCCAGGTCTGTCTGCCCTCTCCAGCAGAAAGGCCTCAGATCCATGCAGACTGCTCCTTGTGGCTGTGGTGCCCAGCGGCTAATTTATTCTAGAAGGAAAACATTGCACCCTGGTTTGTCAGAGCTGGACCCCTGTGAGTGAAGAACTCGTGGCTAAAGAGCTTCAGCCCAAAATCCAGAGCAGGAGTAGGAAGCTTAGGTTCAGGAGCAATATGTGTTTCATTAGAACAGTCATTTGATTAACTGGGAGTGGCAAGACTTGTCTGGAATTGCTCCCTGTAACCATTTTTGACTACTGAGTTATGTTGTGTGTTTCTAGAACCAAAGAAAGGAGCGTATGATCAGATTTATCAAATTTCCTTCCTCCTTGAATCACTGCTTTTGCAGTTTGCTTTAGATGAGTTTCAGTTGTTTCCTCTTTTGGACTTAGTGGAAAAGTAAGCTATGAATATCTGAGTGGAAAATAAGATGGTAGCAGCTAACAGAGTAATAATTTTCAGTAAATCTGCAAAAAGTTCTCTGCAAGTATGTAGGTTAATGGCAACATCTAGATAAATCTAACTGAAGGAAAACTGCTTGGTGAATAATACTTATTAGCACAAAGAAAATCATGAAAAAGGCTGATGAAGTGAGTTGGGTTTTTTTGTCCCACATGTTTTTGTGGATGTAATTGTCAAGTGTGTTTATGTTTGCTGCAGATCATATTTATGAAGCGCTGCTGTACACAAACATTAACCTTGATTCACTGGAACCAGATTCCATCTTACATGAAGACCACATCAAGATAATTGTTCAAAAATCAGGAATGAAGTATAAATCAGCAAAACTGAAAGAGGAAAAGGAAAGAAAAAACACAGATGCCGTGAAGAGGTAAGTTGTGAATTGTTCTCTTTGGCTCTTTTTATTCTATTGCTTTCTGCAGGTTTTTGGGGAGGAAGCAGCCCCGACTGTGTGGCCGCGAGTGCTGTGGTGGGCATGGCCCAGTGAAATTTTTTTTGGCATTTACAACTCCTATTTTTGCTGCAATTACAGACCTCCTGCAGACCCAGCAATACTGACCCCACGGCCCCCAGTTGTCACCATCCTGGGACATGTGGATCATGGGAAAACTACCTTGCTGGACAGCCTACGGAAAACCCAAGTGGCGTCAATGGAAGCAGGAGGCATCACACAACACATTGGGGCTTTTATTGGTATGATCCAAGTCCATGTGCTCAGGTGTAACACAGTTTCCTCTCCATCTCACACAGCAGGCTGACTTGCTGCCAGTTCATTGGGGAAAAAAAGTTGCCACATAAATGGTGAGAAAGGAAACCATAACATAAAATGTCTGTTGCTGATACCTGTCATAACTATGTACATAGAACTTTGAAATTAATTGTCTGCACAAGTTGACGTTAGACTATTTTGGATTATGAGAGATCCCAGGACGCTTACTTGTGTCTGAGGATTTAACACCACCTTTGACCTTCGTGCCAACCATTACCTGATTGTCTAAAACGTGTCATAATTATTAAAATGACATGAATTTCAAAGGAGTGATGCTTGATCTACAGCATATCAAATAAAGCTGGGTGAAATGCTGATGTTGAGCTGTGCCATTTGTTCACAGTGCACATGCCTTCTGGGGAAAAGATAACCTTCCTTGACACTCCTGGCCACGCAGCCTTTTCAGCCATGCGGGCGAGAGGCACCAACGTCACTGACATCGTCATTCTGGTGGTGGCAGCAGAGGATGGAGTGATGCAGCAAACCGTAGAGTCCATCCAGCACGCCAAAAATGCAGGAGGTACAGAGTAGGGGGGTGCTTTGGGAACCTTGCATTTACCTCTCAAAAAAACCTCCTTGGACTGGAATCCATAGAACTTGGGAAGTAACTGTGATAGTCCCATTCATCATCCCCTGCGATGTTTGAAAATGTACTGAATGTTGCAGTAATACAAAAAGATCCTAAAACGTGAATATTTAGCAAGACAGGGGTTCATTGTTTGGATTTTTTTACCTTCTCTACGTGGATAACTCCAGCTTCCTCCTGGTAGCTCAGGTCTCGATGCCTGCTCAGGGAAGAGGCACCAAGTGAGATGATCTATTCTAAGTGGCCATAACTTGCTGTAACCTTTTCTAGCGACTGTGGTGGTAGCAGCAGGTTTTGGTTAGGTTGATTAGGCTGAGTTTGTGTGTTCTCTTTTTAGTTCCTCTTATCCTGGCCATTAATAAATGTGACAAACCTGAAGCTGATCCTGAAAGAGTAAAGAAGGAATTGCTGGCTCACGATGTGGTCTGTGAAGAGTTTGGAGGTGATGTTCAGGCTGTAAATATTTCTGCACTCAAGGTAAGATTGGGGTAGAAGAAATTATGGTGTTCATGCGTTTCTAATACGTGCAGAGAAATGCATTTTTATTTGGCAGCTGGAAAATAAAATGCTGCTCTTCCTGGTATTTGATATCTTGCCATGAGCTCAGTGCTACTGGCTCTTGCCAGAATTATTTGAAACACACTGAAATGTATTTTGAGGCTCAGACTTCCAGCAAGCACTAATATCTCATTTTTCTATTTGTAATTCAGTCCATCACTTTTGTGTCTGACGTCCTGAAGTCTTGCCTGGGTGTTAAATGTCATCACATTTCAATGGGGGAATTTGGCACTAAGGGTTGAACTTCTGATCTCACTTTGCATGGGCAGTTCATTTATTCTGTGTGGTTTTGTGTGGTTTTATGCAGGGGGATAACCTGATGGTTTTGGCAGAGGCAACTGTTGCTCTGGCAGAGATGTTGGAACTGAAGGCAGATGCCACGGGACTGGTGGAGGGGACAATCATTGAGTCTCGGAAAGACAAAGGGAAAGGGTGAGTCAAGTGTCACCTCTGCAGCTTCAGTGAAGCACTTTGTGACAACACAGACACACTGGACAGGGGCCTTGTGCCTCAGTAAATAAAGCTGGAATGCTTTCTTTGTGGTGTTCCTATCCAAAGCCTTGAAATACTACTCCTCAACACAAGAGGTTAAAAACTGATGGGGCAAAATTCATCATATCCCTGAAATGACAATCTTGTAACAGGAAATAGTTTAAAATGGTAGAAATGATGTGGGTTTTTTAAATATCATTTAAAAAACGGGAATGATGAAGTTAACAGTCAATACATACAAAATTCTTGACAAGTTTTGTGTGACACGACATTCTACCCTTAAGTATCTTAGTCCATTTGCAGGTTCTATGAACAAGGTGTGTTCTGCCCTCTTTAAAAATGAACTGAATCCTACAGAGTTGTTGGGATTTGGTGTTTGGGTTTTTTTTTTGGTGGAGGTTCACTTAATGTGTAAAATCATCCTGTTGCTGGGTTCACAAATGTCACATTTGGGATTGATCTGCAGAAATGAAGAGTACAGTACAGATTTTGGGGCTTATTAACTAAATGAAAAATTTGATGAGTGCTCTAGTAAATCATCACAGGAATATTCTGCCTGTGATGGATCACAAATCCATTCTGGTTGTGTTGTGCCTACACCAACCGTGAAGACAGGGAGAAACATCACTTGAATTTTGTCTGTTATTTTTCTCCTCTGCTCTTCACTAGTCCACTCACCACAGCCATCATCCAGAGAGGAACTCTGAGGAAAGGCTGTGTTCTGGTTGCAGGGAAGACCTGGGCAAAAGTGCGTTTCCTGTTCGATGAGAATGGCAAAGCTGTGGATGCAGCCTCACCAGGCATCCCCGTGGAAATCATGGGCTGGAAGGAATCCCCTTCAGCAGGAGATGAAATCCTCGAAGTAGAGTCTGAGGTACAGAAAGAACAAAATAAGTGAGAGCTTTTAATCACCTGGATAATCCCATGAAAGGTTGAGCATGGGGATTAAGGGAGCTGAGCTAGATGTTCTGGGAGAGGAATGAGGATTTGCATTTTGCCTCTTTCTTTTCCACCTGTCCTCTGCTGGACTGTCCTCATCTCCACTGTAACAATCCAGTACTGGAGGAGATCAGTGTTTTAATTTGAGAAAGACATAACTCTTGTCTGACAAAAAGAAAATGCATAAAATGCAGCTTGAAATAGGTGTTGTGAGAGCTGGAGAAACACCACGTGAAAGAATGAACAATAATTCTCTTCTGCAATGCAGAGATACTATAAAAATAGGCCTTGAGTCATGTGGTAGCTCAGGGAGGAAAAGCTCTTGTTTCATTCTCTGCCATCTGTGCAGCAAAACCTATAGTTAAAAGTGAAGGAAAATGAGTGAGCCTGTAGAGAAGATGCAAAAGGATGAAATTGCAGAGTGTTCTGATGCAGTGCTTGAAAGATAACGTTTCTGTCTTCCTGCCCAGCAAAGGGCACAGGAAGTTGTGGCTTGGAGGACCTATGTTGAACAACAGGAGAAGATGAAGAAGGATCTGGAAGTTATTGAAGCAAAGCAAAGGGAACACAGGTTGGAATATGAGAAGAAGCAGCAGCAGATGGCCCACCTGACCTGGAGACAGAGGAAGGCAATGCTGTACAAGGCCAACAAGCATCTGGTGTTCTCAAGGCCTAAGGAGAGAGCAGAGATGGATGAAAACATGCTCTCATTAATAGTTAAAGGTGCTGTCCCTGTCTGTGTGCTGCTCCTTTGATTCTGTGCTTCTCAAATGCTCAGTCTGAAACAGAGCTCTAAACTAAACAGAGTTTCTTTTACTAAAAGTTTGATCAGTTTAAAACTGGTTATTGAACTTCTCTCGTAAGAGCAGGGGCATCAGAAAACATCCAGTGGTCAAGAGGATGTGCTGCCAGCAGGGCCAGAGCAAAAGGAAAACTTAACATGCCCAAAACACTTACCCAGGAGGCTCCTGGGTAAAGCCCTATATAAATATATATATATATATATATGCACATATATAAAACCCTATATATGTTTAAAAAACCAAAAAAACAAGCTATAAGCATTTTGCATCAGAGGAGAGTAACAGTTATGTATTTAAGTGGGATAGGAGGAATGTGGTTTAACCTCATTTAGTGATGCTCAAGCAATGACTGTAGTTGAAAGCCTGCAAACTTGACCTGACAATGACAGCAGATGTACCTTCTGTATTTATCCAGTCTTATTTTTGGAGTTAACAGACTTTTTGGATGGGTTTTAACATATTACTCAAAATACAGCAGGACAGATGTCAGAAGACTTTCTGTTGCACAGTGCGGAGTTGACATTAGTTGTATCTCTGTCTTTGACATACACAAAGCCAGCAGTACTTCCATTTATCCGTGCAGGTGATGTGGATGGATCTGTTGAAGCTATTCTGAACATTCTGGACAGCTACGATTGTGAAGATGAATGCAAACTGGATATTGTCTACTTTGGAATGGGAGATATCAATGAAAATGATATCAATCTTGCTGAAGCGTTTAATGGTGTGTGTTTAAAAATCATGTTACAGTTTTGAAATTACTGACTTACTGAAATGGGTAGGCCTCAGTCAGGTTTTCTCCATAATTAGCAGCACCAATAAGGTAAATTTTTGTGAATCTTGAAAATGTTTCCTTGAACATCAGACCTGGCGTGGGAGGGGAGGCTGAACGTCTCATGGAACTGGAAGGACTCTGGAAAAGTTCTGGGCAGAAATTCACTTGTTAAGGTTAAACTCTGGCTCTTCACTCAGACTGCTTTATGATGATCATGCAGGGCAAAGCTAGAAAAGCAGGTTAGAAAATCATTTCCTTTTGCTCAGGGAGGCAACTGGACCTAGGACTGAGTCAGTTGTTGCTGTTCATACCCCGTAATTCTCACTGCTGCAGAGAGTGAGGTCACTGCAGCTGCCTGCCATAGCCCACAGGTGGGCAAGAATCATTCAGAATTCACTTCCAGCTTTATTTGGACAGCCAAGTTGGTTTTCCAGCCCAAAAAGAGAGATCTGTGTCCTTTACATGAGCCGTGTGTGTTATTTTCTGCTTTGACACCTCCAGCTCTGTCATCAGGGAACTTCTGTGGGCTTTTTTGGGGCATTTTGATAGGTTTTTAGCAGTCCATGTGCCAGTGGAAGAGGTAAATGGTCCTCCCTTAAAAGAGAAGCAGGAATAAAATGTTCCCTGTCCTGCAGAATTTAACTGTTCAAAGACTCATCCCTAGTAGTCACTTGACAGTTGTTTCATTTATCAGGTGTAATATTTGGATTCAGTGTGAAAGCCAATGAAAGTATCAAAAAGCTGGCTGATAAAAAGGGAATAAAAATTAAACTTCACAACATTATCTACAAACTTATAGAAGACTTGAAGGATGAGCTGAGCAGCAGGCTGCCCCCAGCTGTGGTGGAGACTACAATAGGTGAGTTTTCACCGATACATTTTTGTCTCAAAATGTGGCAAATTCTATACTCTTCTGTAACTGCTTTTTTATCTTAAAGCATGGCAAGTAGAAAAACGCAGCCTGCTTCTACCTCGTGCCAGTTTGTTATTCCTATGGACTTCAACTTTACTTTCTTCTTTTAGGGGAAGCTTCTGTCCTTGACACCTTCTCTGTCACAGTAGGGAAAAACAAAATTCCAGTGGCTGGATGCAGAGTGCACAAGGGGCTGCTGGACAGGAAAATGAAGTTTAAGCTAATCCGTAACAGGGATGTTATTTGGAAAGGTGAGTGGAATTGCCACAAAACGGGGATTTGTGTTTAGTATTTTTAGATATTCCTAGTTTCCTGGGAAGCCTGTGCAAAGAATCCTAGAGAAATCTTGAATTTTGTCCAGGATGGAGGGGAAAGCCACCAAATGCCCGTGTATTGTTCCCAGGCTTTTTTCCAACCACCCACTCTGGTAGGCAAGTAGGAGCATCACAGGATCTACCTGCCAAAAAGAGCTGATGTCTGACTTCCATTAACCACAAGCACCCCCAATCCCTACATTTCCCCGCTTCCCTTGTGGAGCCACAAAGTAAAACATTAATCCTGCAGGAAGGGCAAACCAAACCACTGCTCTGCTCTGCTCTGCAGCTGGTGGCCTCTCTTTCATGCATTTTCTCTTTGTAGGATGTTTATCATCACTGAAGCACCATAAAGATGATGTCCAGATAATAAAAACAGGAATGGATTGTGGATTGAGTTTGGACAAAAATCTGGAGTTCAGTATTGGAGATGAAATTATCTGTTATGAAGAAAAAGAAGTTCAACAGACAACTTCCTGGGACCCAGGATTTTAAAGACATTTTCACATGAACACTAAAGGACATATATTACGTTGCTGGCTGGCCTTTAACTCTTAACATTAAATGACCTTTCAGAGATGCACAGGAGCTGTTCTTCACATCAGAGCACTTCAGATACATTTATATCTGCAATGTTCTGCTTTTCTATCATGTCAAGCAACCAGCTGCCCTCACTGGAACATGAGATAAACCACCAGGGTAACTACAACCACTTCAAGTGTGTAAAAACATCACAGTAAAATATTTCTGATGACAGTCTCTTCGTTCTAAAGTAACTGAGCCAATTCCTCCCTCCCCTCCCAGTGCTGCTGTGCGGTGTTTCAGTGTGTTGGCTGAATTTTGTCACCAGGCCTCCCATACCCCACTCTCTAGCACTGGCCCACTTGCAAACATGACTCTGGACCTTTGAATTTCCTATTTTTCCAGATCAGAACTGTCTCACGTTAAAGAGACCACTTCTAAGGTTATCTTGGGTGTTGTTTTTTTTTTCCTTTTACAACTGGTACCCAGTATTCTTTAAATCAAACTGCTGCTTCAGTTTTACACTACGTATTTCACCCTAGCTAGTAGGCAACACCTAAAGGTCCAAAGATTTTTCTCACTGATCAGCAGAGAGGAAACACAGCGTCACAGAAATAAATCCTTCAACCGTACAGAAGCTCAGATTTTTATTGTCTGGTACATTTACTTGTCTTCTGGCTTATTGAAGCAGTATGTCAGACAGCACTTGCCACAGTAGTGTCTGTCAAAGTGACTGGCCATGAAGACTCCAGCCCCACACTCCTCCGAGGGGCACTCCCGGCGCAGGCGGCTGATCTTGCCGTTCTCATCCACCTGAGAAGGACAAACAGACAGTGGTTCACACACACTCTCCACCTTTTAGCAACAATAATAATTTTGAGTATTTTCTATTGACATAATAGTTTTTGTAACAGCAACTACATCAAGCTTCTTGAGGTATGTGTAAGACGTGCCCAATTGCAACAGATCGTGTGTTTTTTATTTAACATGTGGGATATTTGCAAATAGAAGGAGTTTAAATAGTAAATACACCAGAATGTGTGCAGACCAGTTACAGGCTCCACATCCTGCCTGGTGAGAACTGAGTTTTCATCAAATTTCTCCTTGAGTGAGTTCTACCTACCTTGTAGTACTTGAGCACTGCAAGCTTAACCTTCTTTCTCTTATGCTTGTTCTTCTTGGGAGTCGTGTAAGACTTCTTCTTCCTTTTCTTAGCACCACCACGAAGTCTCAGCACCAGGTGAAGGGTTGACTCCTGTTTTAAAGCACATGAAATAGACTCAGAATGCTTTCTCAAGGCAAGGGCAGCATTTAAACAGCCCTCTTCCTTCCACCTAGAGAAAGTACATCTCAAGTGACACTTAGTAAAGCTCTAAAAGGATTATTTGCTGTTAAGGTGGCATCCCAAGCTCTCAGCACTAACACTACTCCAATCCCTTAATTTGGTTGAATTTATTAAAAACATTTCTTGGTCTCAGCAGCAAAGGTCAGTCAGCTCTGCCCATGCCAGTTCCTGGGTACTGCCTTTCCTACTCACTTTCTGAATGTTGTAGTCGGACAGTGTGCGTCCATCCTCCAGCTGCTTTCCAGCAAAGATCAGCCGCTGCTGATCCGGAGGGATGCCTAATGGTGACAAAAATCAGGAATAAATGAGGGACATGAGCTACAGCATGCTGTAAAAAAATCAAGATTACTGCAGGAAACTACATCTGTGTAAGACACACGTCGATCTCCAAGAGTGGAGGACAGAATATATACAGTGCATACTGACTGATACCAATATATAATAGTCAATAAATGCCTTTAGAGCTTACCTTCCTTATCCTGGATCTTCGCTTTTACATTTTCTATAGTATCAGAAGGTTCAACCTATTACGAAACAGAACAACAGAATCAAAACGCGCCGCATATTTTAATCAGCCCAGAAAGGCCGGAAAACCACGAGGAGCTCCCGGCACACGCCCGGTGCTGCCATGGCCATTCCGGCCGCACCGCGTGGTCGGAACCGCCCCAGGCAGCTCAGGGCCGCGTTTCCCCACACATCCCGGCCTCTCCCGGCGCATCTCATTGCCTGCCGGCACATCCCCGCGCTTCCGAGTACCGGCAGGCACGGGCGACACGGCCCGGCGGCGGCGGCTCACCTCGAGGGTGATGGTTTTCCCCGTGAGGGTCTTCACGAAGATCTGCATGGCGAGGCGGGCAGGGGCGGCGGGGCCGGAGCGCGGGCTGCCCGCGCTGCTCGCGGAATGGCGGCGGCGGCCCGAGAGAACGCCGCGCCCACACGCACGGGGTTTCCGTGCGCGCCGCAGGGCGGGCGTGCGGCGCGCCGGGACTACGACTCCCGGCATGCCCCGCCGGCGGCGGCCGCGTTCGCGCCCGCTGGGAGGTGTAGTCCCACTCCGGGAGTCGTAGGCGGGAACTGCGGCTCCCACAGTGCATCGCGGTGGCCGTCGTGAGGGGAGGAGGAGCCGCCATGACGAGTGAGGCGGGGCCGCCGTGAGGGCAGGGGGAGGAGGAGCCGCCATGACGAGTGAGGCGGGGCCGCCCGGTGGGGGGGGGNGTGAGGCGGGGCCGCCGTGAGGGCAGGAGGCGGGGTCGCCATGAGGGCGGGGTTCTTCGGCGGCGTGACGCCGTGGTTCTGTGGGTGGTGGCGGTCGTCTGTGGGGTTGTTGTTTTAGGGGTAGCGGGTGTTTGACATACCTGCGTCTCCGTCCAGACCAGGTTGGACACGACTTGGAGCTACCTGGTCTAGTCTGGAGCTGCCTAGTGGGAGGTGTCCCTGCCCATAGCAGAGGATGGAACTGGACGAGCTTTAAGGTCCATTTCCACCCAAACCATTCTGGGATTCCGTGATTCTCCACAGTGTGAAATCTCAGAATTCGATGTCCTGATTCCTAAGGAGGCAGTTTAAACACGCCTCAGAGGCACTTTGCCACCTGCAGATTCCTCAAAATCAATTCCAGGTTTATATATGGGCAAAGACTTTTAAAACTAGAAAAGCTGTAGGTAAGTTGGGAATAAAGAAGCCCGGCATCATAATTTGGAAATTACTTCTTAGGTGGTTTTATGCTTGTGAGTCAAATATGGGAAAGGCTAAAGCAGAATCGGGACCTGCTTGAGTAAATCAGCTGGGGCCATTTTAACAATTCCAACCCTTCTGTGTTTTGATGAGAAACTGAGAAAGTAGGTTGTGTTGGGTAAGGGCTATCTGAGGGGTGTTACATTATATACAATAACGCATTTCTTAAATGGTTTTCAAGTAAACGAGCACTTGGCAGTATGTAGAAAGTGGTTTGCTGGGTTTTTTGTCTCCA
>VYZR01074974.1:1971-25997 GCA_013400675.1 Oxylabes madagascariensis | reverse complement strand
TTCCGTGCGCGCCGCAGGGCGGGCGTGCGGCGCGCCGGGACTACGACTCCCGGCATGCCCCGCCGGCGGCGGCCGCGTTCGCGCCCGCTGGGAGGTGTAGTCCCACTCCGGGAGTCGTAGGCGGGAACTGCGGCTCCCACAGTGCATCGCGGTGGCCGTCGTGAGGGGAGGAGGAGCCGCCATGACGAGTGAGGCGGGGCCGCCGTGAGGGCAGGAGGAGGAGGAGCCGCCATGACGAGTGAGGCGGGGCCGCCGTGAGGGCAGGAGGCGGGGTCGCCATGAGGGCGGGGTTCTTCGGCGGCGTGACGCCGTGGTTCTGTGGGTGGTGGCGGTCGTCTGTGGGGTTGTTGTTTTAGGGGTAGCGGGTGTTTGACATACCTGCGTCTCCGTCCAGACCAGGTTGGACACGACTTGGAGCTACTTGGTCTAGTCTGGAGCTGCCTAGTGGGAGGTGTCNCGGGGCCGCCGTGAGGGCAGGAGGCGGGGTCGCCATGAGGGCGGGGTTCTTCGGCGGCGTGACGCCGTGGTTCTGTGGGTGGTGGCGGTCGTCTGTGGGGTTGTTGTTTTAGGGGTAGCGGGTGTTTGACATACCTGCGTCTCCGTCCAGACCAGGTTGGACACGACTTGGAGCTACCTGGTCTAGTCTGGAGCTGCCTAGTGGGAGGTGTCCCTGCCCATAGCAGAGGATGGAACTGGATGAGCTTTAAGGTCCATTTCCACCCAAACCATTCTGGGATTCCGTGATTCTCCACAGTGTGAAATCTCAGAATTCGATGTCCTGATTCCTAAGGAGGCAGTTTAAACACGCCTCAGAGGCACTTTGCCACCTGCAGATTCCTCGAAATCAATTCCAGGTTTATATATGGGCAAAGACTTTTAAAACTAGAAAAGCTGTAGGTAAGTTGGGAATAAAGAAGCCCGGCATCATAATTTGGAAATTACTTCTTAGGTGGTTTTATGCTTGTGAGTCAAATATGGGAAAGGCTAAAGCAGAATCGGGACCTGCTTGAGTAAATCAGCTGGGGCCATTTTAACAATTCCAACCCTTCTGTGTTTTGATGAGAAACTGAGAAAGTAGGTTGTGTTGGGTAAGGGCTATCTGAGGGGTGTTACATTATATACAATAACGCATTTCTTAAATGGTTTTCAAGTAAACGAGCGCTTGGCAGTATGTAAAAAGTGGTTTGCTGGGTTTTTTGTCTCCAATTGGTATAAGCAGACCAGTTGTGACCTCTGTGTTGTTACAGAAATCAAGGATTGATGCTTTTTCAGCTGGTTTTTGTGGCCCTGTAAAGGCTGCAGTAGAGTCAGGGTCACTGCAATGAATTCATAATCCCAGGAATAACAGTAGGGTTCATGCTTGAACACCACTTTTCATAACTTTATGGGAATTTTGAAATGATAAAGCTGTCCTAAACCAGAAGAAAAACAACAAAATTAAAAAGACCCGTGACATTTATCTCACATGCCCTGTGTTAGCATTACCAGCCCTTCTGTGCAAAGGGTATTGCTGAAATTCCTGAGGGATTCCTGTCTGCCTGCCTGTCTGCCTTTTTCAGACACTGAGATGAAAAAGGCCTAGACTAAATCAAGATTCACAGTTTTTGAAATGGATAGGAATGAGGAATACTGGCTCTGCTTTTAAATCTTGAAGTAGATCGGTATTTTAAGATACTTAGATGCACAGCCCCTGCTCCCTTTGTTTTCCACAACTGTAAGTGCAAAGAGCATTTAGTGCCCACCTAGAGAAAATATATGTTATTACATGGTGTTGCAGCTGTCCAAATAAGTGCTGGTTACCTTAGTTTTAAACAATATTGGTGATTATTTAATCTCAGGTAAATTTAGAGACTGCCTCATAATGAAAATTTTTCTGCATTTTCATCGTCTTGAACAATGTTACTTTATTTTTGAGGCTTTTTTGTTGTTGTTGTTATCTTAGAGAAGCACCATGAAGCTTGCTCTATAATTTTCTCTACTCACTTTATTTTCATTATTAGAGTGTTTCAGAAAGTTGTTTTCCTGTTCATTTTCCCTCTATAAATGCCATATCCAAAAATACATCCATGGATAATGCAGTATGTTACTGTATGCAAGGATATCCTCACTTCAGCCAAATGGGAGTGTGAGGTGTTTATTGCCAGAATCAAGAGCAGTTAAAGGAATGCAGTTTTTTTCTTCAGAGAAGATTAAAAGCTCTGGAATCCGAGCCCATAGCTCTGTTATACTATAGGAAAAGAGTAATGTAGCTTGAAGTAATTTAATAATGTTTAAAATATGTGCAAAATATGTTGTTTTCATTAAGACATTAATAATTTAGTTGTTTCTGGCTTCTTTAATTTATATTTTTAAATGTTTCCATTCTTGTTTTATTTTCATGTGGCAGATGCTAATGATTGTGTAAAACCTTGCAAATGTGAAAACCTGAATTAACTGATGCTGCAAAAGATGTTTCATAAACAATCATCTGCCTGAGGCGATTTTTTCAGTACTTAAAAAAATATCCTCAGTTTAAAAAAAAAATAGTTTCATAAAAATACATTCGTTTATAAAGTTTGTGATTGTTTGGTTTGGGTTTTTTTGTTTGTATTTTTTAAAGGCTTTTACAGTTTTGACTCTGAATTTGACTCTGGCATCTGAATTGATGAGGTAGTACTGGAGTTATCCTGCCCTGCCATGTTTTGTATTTCATGATGTCCCTGGTAAAACAGATGAAGAGTCACTTGGATATTTGGAAAGGAAAGAAGAAATGTTTGCGTGCTGTGCTGTAGCAATTTGAAATACCACAGGTCACCCGTGACACTGAATGCAGCCCTCCCAGGACGCATTCTTTTGGTGACCCTTTTGGTGTTTATGAAAGTGCTGCTGTGACAGCCCTGCACATGGAGGCCATTTTAATCCATTTTCAGAGGTTCTTCCTTGGCCCTTTCTCCAAAGGAACGGAAATTGCAGAGCTCAACCGTTCTGTGTGTTGTGAAAACTGACAAGCTAATCTTAAATCTGTTTCTGTGTGTACAGATGAAAATGTACAACCTGAGGCTTTTCCAAAAGAATCCAGAGTCCTGGAAGCAATTGGACATTAGATGCTGTTGAAAACCCCAATAATGCACCGGTCTATTTCTGAGTGCTGAGATTTCATTGCTAATGTAATCCCTGGATATCAAACACACAAATTAGTTCATTAACTCATCTCCAATAGCCTGCTGAGTAACTGCTACTCAAAAATAGCTCTCTCCTTTTTCTGGCCATTGATTAATTAGATTAGTTCTTCCCAAATCACAGATGTTATATTTTCTGTAATTTCAATTGAAAAGCAGCATATTCTAAGGACTTCTAGCCCCCTGAAATTTACCTCTCAGTGGTCAAATGTGTCCTTTTCTTTCTTCTATGTGTTCTCTTCCTTAGACTGTTGTTGCTTAGTTATGACACCATTTTTAATTCTTATTTTATTTCCTGGCCGTATTTCAGACCATTTTATGGGAGGATTTTCAGGTTACCATCTCTTCTAGTGTTTCTTGATATTGTCATTCTAGAACATTTCTATTTACAGGAAAAAATGTTCTTTGTATCTGTGTTTTCAAGTAAAAGGTTAAATTTTAATATCACCTCCAACCTTTCCACAGTATTCAGGGAAATCAGTCAAGATCATTGTGGGGCTTTATGGTAGGGAAAGGGAGAGGTAACCATACACAAATACAGAATAATCCTGCTAGTTGATTTTTCACGATTGCTTCTTTCTGTTGGAAAGCTGTCCTAACACTGCATTAATTCACTGTCTCAGTCAACAGTGGATTAGAAAACTACGATTTTCATTTATGGTTTTTACCTCAGCCCATCTCAAAACGGATGGGTTTGGGCCATTGGAAGAAATGAGCAAAAAAAGAAAACACAACAAAATTTTAATAACAAACTTTGAAACTTGAAATTTTAACTTAGCTCCGATTCCAGCCTACAAATTACTTTGGATTCAGTGCTCCTTTGGGCAGATTTTCATGGAGACAACTCTGCAGGCTCTTGGCTTTTGGTGTAGCCTCCATGAGCTGACTCTTGGGCAAGCTGCAACCTCAGCACTTAGTGCTTAGGACACACAAAAACAAACAGAGTCCTGCTTGGTCCCAAGGTCTGGAATTTTTCAGAGAGGCTTTTTCTTGCACTGCCAGACCTAGGGGCAGGAGCTCTCCAGGCAGCAGGAACTCAAGCCCAGGGCAGACAGCTGCAGCAAATCACATGGGCAGCAAGTGCCAGGAGACCGCTCTGCAGACAAGCTTACGCATATCTGTCTGGACTTAGCTAAGAGAAGTGTTGAAATTAAAGACAAAATTTCTGAAAATTAGGTTTTCTGCATCCACACATAGTTATTTGCATCTAGTATGCTTTTTGTGTCTTGCTCCAACAAACTGCCCTTGACTTCTGTGCCTGCAGCTCCTCTGTCATTCTGTTGCCATTATGGGTTTCAGAAATGATTTTGAGTGCAAGCAGAGATTTTGGCCTTCAAACATTTTAAATTAAAATACACACTATTTCTCTTATGTGTCATTAATTTCATCACCTTTATTTTTTTCAACTCAGTCTTTGGATTTCTAATCCACATTGAAATCAGTGAGTGAGTTCTGCAGTCTGCTTAACATGAATAGTAAAAAGCTTTTTAGGGCAAGTTCATGATATTTAAATGTGGGTTTTTCTATTTCTTAGATGCATTGTTATTCTAAATGATACCATACTTTGTAAGGCTGGGCCAAGATAGAGGTTGCTTGGAGAGAAAATAAGCATGAAAAGTTACCTCAGGATGGAATACTTGAAGATGAGTGTAGTAGTTTTACATTCTGACCTGTTTCCCGGCCAATGCACTAATTATGTGATGGTTTTAGTGTTTGCTCTTTTGTGGGATATGATTAGGAGAACATAAAGAGCCTAACAGGCTTAAACTTGAAAGTTACAAAGATAGTTTATTTACACACATTAAAGAATGAAGAAGGGAAAAAAAAATGAAAATTGAAACTTTAAAACCCTTCTCTTCCTTCCCCCCACAAGTGTTACTTTCTTGTAACTAACATAGAGAGACAAAACTATGATTTTCAGTTAGTTTCAACTATTTAAACACAATTTTTTATCACTTTGTGAGAAGAGTCTCTCTTAGTGTCCTATGGAGACATTTGCCACAAGAAAAAAACAATCTGGTGGCTCCCAGTGTCACAAATCTACAACCGCACAGAATTTTCTGCAGACTGTACAGTCCCACCCATTAGCAGCCTTTCCCCTGGCTACTCATGAGCCTCTCAGCGTATATAGAGTACTGTTTATGAATGTTTCTTTTAGTATACAACAAAGATTCTCTTCTTCTATTTTTAAAATCATTTTTATCTTAAGAGACCTTCATTTTACCTTAAGAGCCGAGGGCCAAATCTGCGTCTCAAACGCTGAAACCTCCTTTTATCCTAAGAACGAAGGACATACTCTTACAACGTTCTTAATTAAATTTTAATTACATTAGTTTACTACCTTTAGCTAGAACTAGCATTCTTCTAAATAGCATTTAATTTATTACAAGAAATAGGCTATTTTTCTGTGTTTACATTCAGAGAAGTCTAGTCAAAAATGTCTATTCTTCAATCCTTCTTTTCTAATAATCTTTATCTTTTTTTTGCTAACTCTGTATCATGCTGTCCCTCTACATATTAAATCACTCTGTCCTTCCTCTCTCTCTCAAAGAAAAGTTAAAGTTCTGAAAAGTTCATCTTACCAAGCAAAAGTTAACTTTTACCCAAGTCCTCTCTCTCCCTCAGCTGCGGCTTAGAGTGTCAGAATTTTCAAAGCCGAGCTAAGGAGAGAAGCTGAAAAGTCAAAGATCAGAGCCGCCAAGCAGTCAAGCATTATAAATGCTTATAAATGCCTCTTACTCACCCCTCAGTCTCATAACGTAGGTGCGGCCCGAGCTGCTCACCAGAACCGAGCCGGGCCTGGCCCCAGCCACACAGAAGGCAGCGGGGCCTGGCCCGGGGCCCACCACTACCCAGTGTTACCTGCTTTCCTGACCAAAAAGAAAAAAAGCAATTCTCGAAAAGCCTCTAATATTTAACCCTTAAAAGTTCATGCAAACATATCTCTTTTTACTTAGTTCATCAAGCTATAACTTCCTAAAAAAAAATCACTTCCTAGCTAATCTACCGCAATGAGAAAGATGCCCAGCTGATGGAATATGTTTGCTGGTAGCTCCTTTGCACAACAACAGAGGGAGCGCTTACAGCAGGCAAGTGAAGAATTCTCCTAGCTCTGGATGAGCTGTGAGGAACACTGAGCATCACAAACAATGCTGAGAATGCTTCTACCAACAAGTGTCAGTTATTTGTCCATTTAATACATCTGTGTGAGAACGTGTGCATGTTTGTATTTAAACTGGAAGCGTATTATCCGTGGAGAAGAAAGTTCTGGAATGGTATGGAAATAGTTTGTGCATTTATGTTGCCAGCTTCAGTACATCAGGTCTGGCCTTGCTGTAGTCTGCACAAGGGTTTAAAATTAGTGTGAGTGAACTGCTCTGAGTGGGGCCATCATTAGGGAGCTGGACAAACGAGATGCAGTATAGGCATGTCCCAGTCTTTTTGGTTTGTTCCCTGCTAGGTCATTGCTAGAGTCATCATACAAGTTAGATTATCAAGATAATCTAACAAATCCTGTCAAAACAACAAATGCCTCCCTAGAACAAATGCAGGCTTTTGTCACGTGCATCCACCTGCTTCTTGGGCTGCTGTGGGAATTGTCTGGACCATATTAAACTGTAAGAGCCAGTATGAGAGCTTGCCCCAAGCTGATCCTTAAGAAATGGATAATTCAGCCTTAAGGAAGGGAAGATGCCCAACTGCAGACTCTCTGGGTGCCTGTTGGCAGAGCTTCTTTTTAGCTCTCAGCCCACAGCCAGTATCAACAGGAAGAACACCGAATGTCATTTGGTGTTGTAACTGTGCTACATGTTCCCCAATGACCATTATTTCAGTAGTTAAGCTACACGTAGCTACTGCTGGTTTGTTTCAGTTTTAATACATTTTGGCACTCTTCAAATGCATATTTATTATATGGATAAACCTGCAGAGTTAGGATTCACAAGAGAACTGTAGTTAAAAGAAGAATTACTAGTGTACAGATATTGGAAGTATTGTGTGGATGAGGAATAGAGAAGGGTGTGGAAGTTTGCTTTTCAACATATGTCCTTAAGTATCTAACCCTTAAGAATGTAACTCAATATAGATCAGATTTTGACCAAGAGTGAAAATAGTGAATGAAAAGGTCACTCGCTGACTGTTACTGCACAGAAGCTGACCATGCAAGAAAGCAGTGCAAATGGAACTGCTACGTTCCCCAAAGTGATTTCACGGTTCTTGTTTAATGTTTGCAGCAGCCGAGAAATGAAAGTGCTTATTAAGTGAAACGAGACAGTGATGGACCAAACCACAAAGTTTTATTCTCTTTTATTTTTTTTTCCTTTGTGGCCATTTGCACTGTGCAGCAGGGATTTCTAGCAGGAATTTCCAGCAGGGATTCATGACTAAATGGCAGGTCTGAGTTAAGTGCTTCTGTTGTTGACCTATTCACTTGTTAGTTGTTTTTTATTTAGCATCCTCTGGAAGTTTTAGAAATCAAGCTCCATGAGAAAGGGCAGGTGCAGTGTCAAATGAATACTGTCTAAAGCAAACTAGGAAGGATTGTACTGGTGTGGCCTTGTGCGCCTATTTTTCCTTCAGAAGAGCCTGATGCCTCCCAATCCAAGACTCAGTTGCTAATCGTCCACTGAGATTTAAACCAATTTAGATGGATGCTTTTATTCAGTAACCTCAAGAATTTTCAGTCACTTCATCTTGAAAATAAACCAAAGCTTTCTAAAAAATTCTCTAGCAAGATGTCAATGTACTCAGACTGTCCATAAAGCCAAGTAGTATTTTAGCAGTATTCAAACACCCAAAGTTAAGTATAAAGAAGAAATGGAATTTCATAAAAGCTAGAGACATCTGTAAATGTCCAAACAAGTTTAAGGATCCATGCCTTGCAAAACTTTGCCTCCAATCTCAGATATTATTTTGAAGGAAAGGTAGGTGGTTTCACAACAGGAGAAGCACAAGAGCTGTCTTTCACTGGTAGGAGAGATTCTGAAACATTTTGGATACTGGCAGTACTCATATTTCTTTTTTCTTTTTTATTGGCCAAACTTAGAATGTATCATTTTCTCAATGCCTGGCTGACTTGGATGAAACTGTCTGGTCAAAATATGATAAAGCAGTTGTGAGTTTCTAAAATGAAGAATGAACACAATGTACAGGTGCATGGCATCATGGTCCTGTGCAATTTATTGCTGCCAGCCTGTGAGAAGCTGAATTTCTTCCTGTGTGTACTTGTCTGGTGTGCTGCAGTCACTCCCAAAGGTCAGCATTATACCTTGATTTATGCAAAATGGGCTGTTAACTAACAAGATCTTACTGAATGGGAGATTAAAGCTATGGGAATGAGAGGAAATGGGAGGTTACTTCCATAGCCTAATGCACAGGACATTTACCTGAAGGAGGAAGTCATAAACTGTTCTTCCTGCTTCATGGAATTCTTCTGATTTAGAATTAATTCATTATTCATCTTCTGTCTTTAATTCATTATTCACTGGAAAAAGTGCAAAGCCCAACCAAGATCCACTTCCAGCTGAGTGCCCTTACCACAAAGAAGATGGGTTTGCTCCACCCCCTCACTAAGAAATTTCTTTAGAGCTTGAGGAAGTGATCGTATTATTTTTATTCAAGTCTTGTTTTTGTGAGGTTTTTTTTTTTTTAATATTACTCTGACAAGTTTTATGGAGTGGAGATGGGCGTAACTAAGCTTTTTGCATGCTTTAATCACAAATTTCTTATGTCAAGTGAGAGTTAGGTTTCCTGAAGTCATCCAAAGCCAAATAAAATTTTGTGCTACAGCTTTTACCAAATGAAAGTCATGGGTAGAAGGTTATCTGTATAAAAGAACTTGTGTTGACAAACAAATAAGTGATAAATGTATTGATGAGGTTTTATATTGATAGGAGTCTATAAGTGATATTCATTAGGACCTTTTAAGGGAAATCAGGATATTCAAATTTTTTGTATTGTTTCTTCAAGCTCTTACCATTATTTCACTTTTTTTCTTCTACCATCCTTGTACCCCCACGGGCAAATTATCCTTATACTTGAAATCTCAGCATGGGAGGAGCAATCTTTCCCTGACAAAAGATTAATGATATTAGCATGGAGACCTAAGAAGGTAAATGTGGTTATTTCCATCCCACTGTAATCCCATCGAAATCCATGAGTCACACTAAGGCTGTTTGGCCTTAGTCCCTTTCCTTCCCTGAACTCCATGACTTTTTCTTCTCTCAGGGCTGGATACAACCACCTGGTTTGTTGAAGCCAGTGGTCAGAGCCATGGAAAAGGCACCTCTGGATATGAGCCAGGCTCTCCCAAGCACAATTACTCCCAAGCCTAGAGACGGTAACACTTTTGACAGATTGTTTTGAAACTTCCAAATGCACTGAGAAATCCTGGTAGTTTTATTCCAAATTAATTGATGGAATCTGCTGTCTAGTCACAGTGCTTGAGACTTCATTAATTAAAGCTTCTCCCTGAATTTAGTCAGCCATAAATTCTGGACTTTGTTTTGTTCCGATGATACTCAGTCTGGCTATTCTGCTGGATAGCTGAAAATGGAAGTAGGTTATCTCTGAAGAAAGCAGAGCAAAAAATGAAGGATTATCTTCTGAGCTTTTTGTGGTTGGCCTGTCAGGCTTGAACTCCAGTTGTTCTCTAATTTATGCTCTGCAAAAATAAACATGGTCTAAAAAAATTTTTTTTAAGTTCTATAAATACAGAGCAGGGGACAGGATTAGCAAGCAGGCAGCTGCTGAAGGCACTTGGATAAGATGATAAGTAAGTGAGTTTTGAATTGAAGCTCACATTGATATGAAATTTTAAAGGTCAAATCATTTCCCAGTAATTCACCATTAGTACCTGATGCAACAGGAACATCTAACTAACTGTGCTTCTACTTCAGGAGTAAAAATTAAATTATTGTAAAAAGAGAGTGAAGTGTCATTTACGACATGTCAGCATAAGACTATTCCGTGCTTGATGTTGCAAGTGATAGTTGCTCAAAAGCAGGAAAATCTGCACAACCCCCCCTCCTGGAATCACCAGAGCAGCAAGTAGCCAATTACAAGCATTTTGATCATAAACCATCAAGGGAGGGAAAGCAGCCCATGGAGTTTCATAAACTGCAGGAACATAAAACTATGTAAGAAGATTGCTATTAAAAAAAAAAAAAAAGTTTTTCTTCCAATAAAACAATATTAGAAAAGAAATCTCTGCTAGATATCTTGCAGACATTATTATTTCTTGCAGAGCTATAGCACCGAGACTACATTCTCATTTCACCAGCTATTGCTCAAGTACCAAGAGACAGACAAAGATGAAAAGAAAGCACACTACAAATATTGAAGTAGATCTGGAAAGGTCATCGATAGACACTTTTGTTCTGGTTACTTTTCTGAATTCTAAAATACACAATGAAAAGAGCAGAGGGGGAGAGAGACACTGCATAATAGCTTGAATTTTTAGATCAGATTCTGATTCTAGAGATTAATTGGTGGTTAATTTGTACATCTGAGTTCTACTAGGACCAAAATTAAGGAATAACAAATGTGGTTGCATTATGAATATAATCTGGGTGTGTAGATAAACTACACAACCACTTGCTTGACAGCCTTGAGTGTTAGGTTCTTTTATTCATAATTGCACAAAAATATAAGGTGGTTGCAAAACCCCCAGCACCTAATAAGGAGGTTGCACCTCGCTCAGCTGAGCTGCTCATTTCCTGAGGCTGCTGCTGTGGGGTCAGAGCTGCTGCCAGAGCACACAACTGGGCCAGGCCCCTCTCCCTGCTCCCCTGCTCAGCTGCCGTTGCTCAGGCAACAGGATCATTCAGCAGCAGAGGAACAACAGAAGGAAACTGTGAGGAGTGGGAGGAGAGAGATTTCCCGAGGGCTGTGGAAAGGGTGGAGGAAAGAGAGGGAGAATATTAGTACGTATTTCAGAGCAGATATTTGCCCTTGTTATACAGAGCGGTGCCAGAGGCTCCTTCAAAGCACTGCAGTTATGCTGCTTTGTAAGTTTCCCTTTTGGGGCAGCTTCTTTCCCTCCCTTGGCTTTTGCAAGAGGTGAACAGATGGAATGAGGTGCCAGGTGCTGGAGAGCATTGATATCCTCCTGGAAGGGCATGCTTGTGAGTTCATGCAAGAGACTTTACCTGGTATACTTGGGCATCTCATCTGCTCTGTGTCGGGCCAGTAGCAAAGCTCTCTGGCACACAGAGGAGCAGTGGGACCTCGAGGAGCCATTGCCAGCACTCAGGGCTTCTCCGCTTGGCTCTCAGGAGACTGTGCTCCATGCCTTGGGGGCTCTTGCCACAAGAATCAGAGTCAGAAAGCTTCTGGTAGCTGGTTTACCAAGCAGGGAAGATGGCGTCCATGATCATCCTCTTACACAAGTGAGAAAATATTAAAAAGAAAGAAGCACAACCCCACACACCTCCCCACATTCCTACAACTGCATTTGTGGTATTGATCCCTTTATCAAAGCTGGTCAAAGTAAGAACTTGTTACTGAAATGTCTTTAAACTTAACGCTGATGAAAAAGAAATATTTCTTCATTCTTAACATTACCTCTTCATTATAATTTGATTTAATAGCTATTACTTCTATTTCATCAGTACCAGAACATGAACACTCTGTAGGCTTCATGCAGTCTGTCCTTGCAATTCTGATTTCCAGTTAATTAAAATTGATTGACTGACCTGACATTTATATTTATCACATATTATGAAGGGTCCAGGTTTTCCTTCACATAAATTTTATTGCTGTTCTCTGTTAGCTGTTTTGTGCAAAAAAGCTTTACATTATGTCAGATACAGTTAAAAAACATCTTAATCTTTAGAACTTGCATTGCAGTCAAAGTTACTATCAACAACAAGATTTCCCCCCCTTAATTGCAAAGAATTACATTATTTGAATCAAACTGCTTGTTTTCATGGTCATTTTTTGAAAGTTCTGAAATGAATTCCTACAGCAATGCTGCCAAAAATCTTGGTCATAATTGTATGATTAGCACTTCTCATGTTGGCCAATACTATTATCTCATTACTTCCCTTGTAGAAAATTTGCATGTGTTGTGTCTCATCTCTGACAGTAAATTCCTCGGAGCCCTGATTGTCTTTTGTTCTATATATAGCTGTCCTGCAAATGAAGTCTTGTTCATGAGCAGGGCTCCTGTGCAGCCTGATAATAGAAATCAGAACTTCCTCCTGTATATTTTTCCATTAAAATGGGTAGTGAAGGCAGCAGCCGAACAATGACGTTGACAGACCTGTTCATGCTGTTTGGGCTGGAGAGTGCTCCCAAAGGCTGCAGGGGGCTGGTGGAAGGGGTTTTGCCACTGCTGCACAACAAATATTCATTCAAGTTATTATACTTTGCCTCCAAGTTTGAAGTTCATCTCTTGACAACAGTTGGCTACGTTTCAGTCCCTCCAGAGGGAATTCTTTGGAATCAGATGTAGAATTTAGAGCCAAGAAGAGGAATAAATATTATTTATTAGATCAGGGTAAGGCAAGTGGAAAGGTGTGAGAAAGGGAAGAAAAGTTAGTTAAGAGTCGTATCCAAAGTAATGAGTGCTATGGAAAGTACAGGAGATAAGAGCTGGCAAAAGGAATGGTGATTCTGTGCTGAAATCTGAGGCACTTAACTGGTATTTAATGTTTTGGGGCACAGCATCCGGGATCTCACATTTGATGGGAAGCTGTGACTTTGTGTCTTGAATGTGTGATATTATTCCATAAAAATGTACGTGTCACATCATCAGGTACATAAATAGTTGGTTTTGCTTTGTTACCCTTCTCATCTGTGAAAGAATTAGTGGCTCAAGTACAGGAAGAGTAGAGAGGGACAGTGTAGTGCTGCACAGAAAGGAAAGCTGAAAGAAGAGACCTGGATGTAAGTCAGGGAGGAGGAGAGCAAAGTTTAGTATCATTTATGAACTTTGAGATGGGAGAAAAACAAAACGGGAGAGAACTGTAGGAGAGGATACAGAAATTTAAGGGAGCATAGGAACTCCTTGAGCTGTGAAAATCAAATAACGCAAATGTTTCTGGGTGAACAGCAGGGAATGTTCAAGAAAGCAGCCATGAATTCATAAAAAAGATTGAAGGAATGTCAGAAGACAGGTATATCTTTATTTTTCAGGTAGAAAAGACTGTCATCCAGTGGCCTTTCAGCTGGTGGCTCTACAGCTTGTCTGCCTTTCCTTTTTAATTCCTCTAGGGGAGCCTGTTTTGGTTTTGGGGGATTTTTTTTTTTTTTTTTAGTATACCAAAAGCTCCTTTTCACTGAGCTCTTCAGTAAAAGGAGACATAGAAGCCCAAAAAAATGAATGGAATTGTTAACAGTCATATCAGTATTGAACTGAGAACTCCGAAAAGTGAAGTTATTCTGGTTGGGTATTATGGAAGTATTGTTCAGGGGAGATTATAGTTTTCTCCTTTGGGATATTTGAAACTGGATTGGAAGAAGAGCAGGGAAGTGATTACTGAATGCTGGGTGTGAACACAGCAGCGGTGCAGGATCGGTGCCATGTGCAGCTGAACCAGCACTGCTTCGCCATTTGCAGCAGGTCTGTATCTTTAATTAGACTCACAGATAAGTAATGCTGCATGAATTTGCATCCCAACAGTTGCATTCCAGGCTGGGATTTGAAGTGCAAACAGGAACTGGCAGCTGCTCATGGAATATTTGAATACAAGGTTATATTCAGGATTTTCCTTCAGCATTCGGTATGAGTATAAATATTTGTATGCACCAGGATTAATACATCCCTCATTAGTTGCACATGTCTAAATCCTCTTTGCACTGAGATACTTACAGGGTGGGTTTAGTTATTCTTAGGGTTGATCCTTTGGTAAAAAAATGTATGACACGGTTTAATAGTTGTACACTTGCTTCTGCTAAGCCCTGCTATTAAATATACTTCTAATTTCCATTTGATGAGTATGTGCAATTTGTCTTCATAGCTGTGGTTGTAGAAACAGGTTTGAATTTTTCTTTAGCTAATGTTTCCAAACTGAGTTTTGTGTCATCAGCAGAGAATTTTAGAACGGAATTTCTTCCTCATTCTGTAGCCTGCATGTGGCAGGAGGTTTTATTGGAGAGGAACAGCTCAATGGTCTTCTCGTTCTAAAATGCTTTTGGAAATTCCCTGTTTGATTCATACGCTTGTCAATTTAGATTCTGTTTGTCACACACAAATAATGTCGAATTCCCTAGTGCCTCATGGGAATATCTGACTCTTAGAGGTATTTATTCTGCTGGTTCGAATGACAGAGATCCGTACAAACAACAGTTTGTTCTTCCCAGAGCAGTGTGTGATGCCTTTGTCTGCAGAGAGAGGGCAAGTCTCTCTCTCTCTAGGAATAGGCATGAACTGGAGTCTTACATCCGTGTGTTTGTGAGCTGCAGGGGAATGGGGATTCATGGTCTTAAGGGATTCATAGTTTTGAGTCCAGTTCTTGGCACAAAACACACTTTTATCTCTTAGCAAAAGGTGAATCAGCCCCACCGCTGGTCAGAATGACCACAAGGCTTAGAGTCGTGTACTCGAGGCCTACGTTTTGGGGCTTGGGATCAACTGTTGAGACACGGTGGGGTACCAGCAGCAGCATAAACAGAACAGGCTATGGTTTAGGAGCTTTGCTGGACATTGTGGGTTGCACCCCCACCTCTGGAAGGGAAAATTCCTGTTGGAAGCGCAGCGGTGGCTGTGATCAATAAAGTGCCGGCAGGTGGCGCCCGAGAACACCGAGTGCCGCGCCCGCTCTTGGCTCGGTGTCGCCTGGTGCAGCTCCCGAGGAGCTCCATGCGGGATGTCTCGGATGTCTCCAGGGATTCAATCCTACAGCAACGAGCAACGCACCAAAGCGACACCCGCCCAGTGCTCCGTGTGAGAACCGAAGCTGTGGGGAAGCTGGTTGCAGTGCTAGTGACAGGGACAGAGAAGCACTGCGGGATTCAGAGGGTAAGGGCCATGGCAGAAGGAAAAAAGCCCTCCATCCGGATGTGGCTTTATTAAGTAGTGACTTGTCTGAAACAAATTCATATGGAAGATAAACCCCTTGTAAAGCCTTACAGAAGGTCAGACCATTGCAAATAAATAAGTGCTTGGGTGAGTGTAGTAGGGATGGCATGTCAGGAATGATTTTTTTTCTTAGTCATGCTTTGCAACATGTGTTCAAGTATTTCTTTGCTCTCATAAGTATTGGAGAGAATAAGATGGGAGCCTAGATGGTGGAGCTTTCTTGCCTTGCTCTCAGCACTCAGGTGAAAACACAGAGGGATTAAAGATGGATTAGATAAGCATTCTTGGGGGAGCAGAGAACTCTGGGAACAGTGCTGTGGCCTATTAATTGTGAAGGATGCTTGGCCCTTTTCTGGTTGGAAAGGCACGATATTTATATTGGGTTTTATCTCATGTACAGCTTGGTTTGGTTTTGTTGGATTGGATGATTATTTTCCCCCCGCATATCTTTCTTTTTAACTGTTTCAGGGTATCCAGTGTGTCTGCACAGTTCTGTTCAGGTGTCCTTTCCCTGGTGTGTCCCATATGCCTTAAAATGTTGGCAGGACTGAAAATAAAATTGTCACCTACTAAAACTGTCATGTAATGACAACTTGTCAAAATATAAAAATTTTCTTTTAGGCAATTTATTCTCTACAGAATTCTCTGTCTGATTATTTTGGAACTTTATTGTTGACTTCAATGGGAAGGAAGCGAGGCCATGCCATGAATATACTTTGTGTGCCTATTTTGATTTAATCTTGTATATTTGCTAGATGATGGGTGTGGAGGAGAGTCAGACCATGTAATTATTATGTGTTAATTAGTGCCCTAAAGCTATATTTAATTAAACCTTTAATAGCAACAGCTTGCAAATATTCCTGGGAAATAAATTCTTCTTTGTGAAGCAGGGCCATTGTAGTGCAGCCTAAGTACAAACCCACAGACTGACAGCTTGCACCATCCAACACTGATTTTTCTGTGGGGAAAGATAAGAACACGGGTAACGAAGGGCAAAGTGTCAGTGTCACCATTTTAGCAGCTGAATCTATTCTGTCTGTCTCCTGCCAAACAGCCTATTAAACCTTTTAGCATTATGCTGTCTGTGACAGTAGGAGTTGGTCCCATTTATACTAATAGCTTTACTGAGAGAGTAGCAGGGATACCCTTCAATAGTCCTACAGATAAAATTCCACAGACTACATGGAACAGAAGTTGCTTAAAATATGTTGTTTTCAGTGTATTGTAGCATATGTGTTACCAACCTAAGGATGTCTAACACATGGCCTAGATGGCATGTCACTGAAGTTCTACATAGGACTGAAAGTATGAAGCTGTGTCTATAATTTCCATTTATTTTATGGCTTCTGTTGAACTATTTGACCCTTTACAAGCCCATTTGTCTCTTTTCTTCCATGTGTCCTCTTTAATTCTCAGTATAGTTCAGGATGGCACAAAGAAAATGTGCCAAGCTGAGCAGAAGTCCATTCCTAAGACCTGTCAAAAGCATTTTCTCAGCCTTGCTGCACCTCAAAGCAACAATGTTATCCTTTCCTAAGGTTTGCTTCCTTGCTTAGCAGTAGTTCAGAAATTCAATATGCCATTTGCTTATGCACCGTGGTTTGTTTCACAGAAAAAGCTACCTTTTTTGTGGTGATGCTAGTTAAGAACCCAAATTTGGTTTGGTTTCCCAAAGTACAAATATTCGTGGAGGTTTCTGAGTTATAGTACTGCTAGAAACAGATCTCAACGACTTTCATCCCACTCAGCTGGGACTCCGAGTTCTGTGAAATTGCAATGTGCAAGGTACTGAAGGAATGGGCAGAGACTGAACTCTTTTTCATGGTGAGATATCACATTGTGCTGATCCAAAAACCTAATCAAACAAAAAGAGGGTAAAGGTAGATGAGTAGCCAGTGAATATTTAGTCAGAATTTAACATAAAACTGTGGCAGTAAAACCCCTCAGGTCCTATGGAAAGTGTTGCTGCTTGCTGAGCGCACTTGGAAGAAAAATCTTCTAAGATTTTTGGAGTCACTGGCAGAGGCCTCCTGCTGGAGGCTGCTTGAGCATATTATACCATGAACAAGGACAACCCTCAGCCTCAGCAAGACAGACCTGTGTTCTAGATTAACAGAACAATCAAATAAAAAAATTAATAATTGGCAGTGAGGTGAGCAGAGAGGGAAAACTGCCTCGATTTGTCTATGCAAATGCAGCACCTCCCTACTGTGTACACTTACTGTGGGAAACAGCTCAGCAAACCCACACTGGGATTTCTCCTGTCCACACTTGTGCTGCCACACTATGCAAATGTTTACACTCCCACATGTTTACTCTGTGCATTTCCCTTCTCTTCAGCTCCCTCCCCAAATTATTAAATAATTAAACAGCTTATTTCCTGCAAAGAGCTGTTGGCCAGTAAGTTTATTTCCAACTTTGCTGTTGACCAGCATTGTAATTGCTGCAACTTGAGGTGTAAAGCAGTGTTTCTATTTCATGGTCTGGTTAGGTTTTCTTATTCAGTGTTTACAAAGTACTGCTGCTGTGCTCTGAATAACCATTTTTTGGTATCTTTCTGGTTTAATGAAGTTTCCCTCTGTCAGGTTTTCAAGTCACCAGATGCTAGCGAGGCAGGCTGAGAGGTCTAAGCTGATAGAAGATTTTGTCCCCAAAGCTGCAGTCTGGGGAAACCTCCAATAAATTCCTGGTCCCCATATGCTGTTGTATGGAACAACATGTGGTGTTCTGCTGTCCTTTCCAGGGAAGCAGTGTTTGAGAGGGTGAGCTCTGTCTGTCACTAAGATGGATGAATTCATTTTTGCAGGGTTTTGTACACAGCTATTGGTATCACTTCCAGGCTCTGGTTTCTGTGTAGAATGAACTGATCATGAGACTTCCAGGGGGAAAAAAGCATCAGAAGAGAGAAAATCAGTGTTTCTTCCACTACATGCTCTTTAAGGAAAGAAGGTATGCAAATTCCTTTGGATTTCTTTATAGCAGACTGCAGTTATAGCACACAGCACACTGTCCCCACTCAACCCTTTGCTCCTTGATGGGCACTGCAGTAAAACTTCAGAATATTTACAGTGCTGCCATAGTGTTTGTGTCTCACACATACAGTAGATTTGGCCTTCATTTTCAGAATTTTCTTACACCACTGAAGGTTTCTTCATTTGGGTTTACTGAGCTGAGATCTCCCAGCTCCTCCTTAAAGCCTTCCTGCTGAGGCCCCACCGTTTTCTGTTAAGTAATTGAGGTTATTGTAACACATTACTTGAGGGGCATACAAGAGAACAGTCTTCATCTGATATTCCAAAATAAATGCTGACACAGTTTTTCAGTTAAAAAAAGTTTGTCAGAATATTTTAGAAACTAACAATTAGATGCTAATATTTCTAGACTAACAGGAATAGAAATCAGAATTAATGAGTTCTCTGCAGGTACATCTGTCACATATTTAATGATATGAGGCATATTTCATGCTCACAGCACTCTGCCAACATTATGCAACCCTTTTAATAGCTCTCTGCAGTAAATACCAATCTTGCTTTGCTGCTAGGGAAAATGAAACTTAGTTCCAGGCATGACACCCTGAACCTTTCAGAGTGTCTCCCCCTAAAGTCACTGTATATAGGCGTTACTTGGGCTGTCTGTGGGCTTGAGGGGATTATTCATGACTGCAAATGTCCTTGTCTAAGCCCTCTGCACAGCATGGAAGCTCTGGCTGCCATCACTCTGCACGGCCTGGTTGGGTGCATCACTTGCTGAAACCCCAGACACAGAGAAGCAGCAATTTCCAAACATACCTGTTGAGCTGCTCGTGGCTCCTGGGATAGAGATAAATGCTAAATAAATACATTTGCTTGCAGTACAAAGTTTAACCTGAAACAACACTGTCAAGTTTTCAGTGGGTGGTAATTAAGGGACCTGATTTGTCTCTGTTACCGTTCTGCCCGGTGTAAAATTACAATAATAATTGCTCCTATCTTAGAAAAAACTGGAAGGATACATATTTCCCTAGTGCTGAGACAGTGTTAATCTAATAGAAATATGTCTTAATCTTTCTTATGATAGAATAAGAGTACCAAGCTAATGTGCCAGGCACTGCTGTCCTTGATAGTGCACAATCACTGACAGAGGCGTCCTCTTCTTTTGGCAAACTGTGTTCATTCCAAATAAACTGAGAAACGCTGGGCTCTTCCAGTCTTCCCATAATTTACAGTATGGCCATAAACAAATTGCATCTGTGGTTTGTTGAACCTGAAGTTTCTAGAAGAGTTTACTCATAATTGGAAATTTGTCTCAAATTCGCTGCTTTTTACTCATTTGGCTCACTCTCATTTTTGGTCACAAGTAGTATAACTGTTATGACTATTAGTAGTTTTTGAGGTAAAAGTTGAATATAAGGAACACAGGCATGATAGTTTCTACAGCTGCTACAGTTCTACCTGAGGAGTTGGTGTTGGCAGGCATTGAATTCACTTCCCCAGACTAGAAAAGCCACTCCCAATTGCTTTGAGAATGGTCCTGGATGATGTTCATGTTGTTGGGGTTTGGGGGTTTTTTTGTTTGTTTGTTTGTGGTTTTTTGTTTTTGTTTTGTTTTGTTGGTTTTTCGTTTTTGGTTTTTGTTGTTGTTGTTGTTGTTGTTGTTTGTTGGTTGGTTTGGTTTTGTTTTGTTTGTTTGTTTGTTTGTGGTGTGTTTTTTGTTGTTGGGTTGTTTTTTTTTTTAACTACCACATTTCAGGACAGGATAATTCCGTGTATGACAGACATTTTCAGGCACAGAGGAGGACCTAAAAGAGAAACTTTAGTTTGGATCCTAATTTCTCTCCTGTCTAGGGGTGGTTTGAAGGTCTATGGGAATCCCATTAAAAGCTTAATTTCTAAAGTTCTGTTCTAATTCTGAATTTTCCCTGAGCTAGAAACAAGGAGGATTTTTTTCCACCTGGATCTCTGGTATATATTTTGTCTTTGACATCACTCTTGGTGGCATTGACAGAACAGAAAAACTTTCATTTTGTCCATTAAGGGAATCTCCATTTATCCTGTGTGATAAAAACTTTTTCCATGAACACAGGCTGTGCCTTATAATTTTGTTCTTGAACTGTACGTGAGAAGTGGTTCCTTATCCTGGGAAATGGAGACTGCACTACATGGAAATATTTTAGTTTCCAGAAATATCTCCTGCTGTGCACAAATTATGAGTCTTCCCTGTCGCAGTGCTAACACGCCTGGCAAGCTCTGTGGTAACGTTGTTTTTCCCTTCCTTTCTGGTGCATCAGAACGTTTGTTTTGTGCCTCTGCATTAAGGTTGGTCTCTTCCTGCAGGCCAGCATCCAGCCAAAAGGACCTCTTCGCACATAGATCATCTTGGCTACTGCCTAGGAGCTTCCCAAGCCTATATTAGTGACCAAAATTACCCAGCAGCACTTATTACTAGTTCCCTCACAAGGGCTTTTCAAGAATATCTTCTTTTTTAAGGATGTAGAAATAAGAGTTGTTGATAAGAACTGTTGATGCCTCACCACTGTTAGTGTCTCGGGACTAAAGAAACCAGTGTACTTCTGTTGCTGTTCTTTAGCTTTATTATTGAGCTGTAGCATCTGGAAGAACTGTTTTTAAAAAGGAAAGGTAAATCCAGGGTGTTATAATCCCAACAGGACAGTCCTGATAACTGCAGGCTGAATGCATGGGCTTTGGCAAGTGCTGGCTTTTCCCCTCAGGCCATGTCTGCACTGGAAATTGCAGTGTGGCTTCCAGGGATCCAACCTGACCCTGAACTACACTATCCAGAAACAGGGAAAATTAGCCCATAGCAGACTCTCCTCAGGATTGCTGCAGCCAGGGAACTTTCAGGGCTCAGTCAAACAAGCTGGGCTTATTTAAAACTAGTTTTGGTTTCTATGAATTGTATCTCAGGCTCCAGTAAGGATCTATCCAGTTCTGGTTTTCCCACTTCAGTTTAGGGAAAATACTCTGTGTGCTATAGGAAAAGCTTTACCAGTTGTGAATAACAAATGCTAGGTGGGGCCTGTAATTTTTGTAGAATGTCTTTAAGCGCTGCACAAGCATCAGCAACTAGGCAAGAAAAGATGCTGAAGTGGAAGGGGATCATGTCTTGGGTCCATTCTCTGTCTAAAAGGGAAGTTGAAACTGCATCAAAATACCAATAACTATGATTTGACACTACTAAAATAAATTCCTGAGAATGATATATGAGAAAAAAAGGATGGGTTTAATTCTTTTGATGTAATCTGTGAAGTTTAATTGGGTATCCAGTTTTAAATCCAGTTATGTTTGCATGTGGCTTTAGCACTGCCCCTTAATTCAAGAGGCCATGTGACTATGTTATTCTCTCACAGACTGCCCTGCAAACGGCCTGTAAAGTTCAAATGCCCATCAGAAATATTTATTAGTTTTCTTTGTGACCTTCGTTATTTTATTCCTGAAAATTTGTTTACTAACAGTCTACAAAATGTGAGTCAGCTTCACTTAAAAAAACCAGAAAAATAGACAAACTTGAGTCAGCCAAACTGACTGTTCCTTCCTTTTTCTCAAAACTGAACCTCAGAGAGATCTCAGAGGAGGTCTCTCCTGCCTTCTTATTTTACTGAAGAAATGTTGCGCCTTGCATGTAACTGCAATTTGTAAGGATTTAAATTGTAGACAGAGTGAACTAAAGTGTCCAGTGTTCAGCAGCCTGTGCTGTTCCTGATCCCAGTTTGTGTCCTTTTAGGCCCCACTAGGGTCACTTGCGTATTGGTCATTGCCTCAGCTTCTCCTTGAAGTCAAATGTGAATAATGATGAGTTGGGATCCCGGAGCAAGGGCCGTGTTTTCCTGCTGTGCAGTTCATGTTTCACTCTGAGTCATGATTAAACAGGTTCAGCAGCTGTGCATGTTAAATTGTTCTAAAGGCATGTTATTTTCATGTAAAGGGAGATGGAAAGGCAGAGTTTGAAATAAATCCAGGTTGATAAATATCAGCTGTGCTAATTTGGGCTGGAATTAAAGGTTTGCATTTGAGTCTGTGGATGGTTTGGGAACACCATGGACAGTTGTTTCTTCAGTTTTGATTCCTGTTGTTTTGTATGCCCAACTTTTGGTTGAAAGGAATCAGTCCCCTTCCAAATTGGCAAGAACAACATGTGAATATGTGGACGTGGCCATTTCTATTTAACTACTTTGGCACAGATGTTTGGGATAGCCCCCAGCTATAACCAAACTTCCACCCACCTCTTTGATTTCACTAGGATTTGATTCTGGGAATCACATCTGCACATCCATACTACCAACTATCTGTAGCAGCCAGGTACACAAGCACACACTGCACAAATTAATAGTGCATCATGTGTTCAAGTTCAGCTTTCTCCTCTGAGTTCTTCTGTCTCCTATTGTCAGTTGTCTATATTGTATATTTCATAATTGGGCAGCTCATGCATAAAAGATCCTTATTGATCAGCCATGATGTGAGCAAGTGCTGTTCAGACTTGGCATGGAGTTAAGCAGAAGTCAAATCAAGGACAGGGCTGGCAAGTGTTCAGGCTCAGGCAGCACAATGCTGAAATCTGCATTTATTCTAATCTGTTCAGATACGATTTCTGCAATGCAGCCAGTGGCTAAGGCTGACCTTAAATCCAAAGAATCCTTGGCTGTTGGTCTGTTTCCAAAGGCTTAATCCCTTTTGGTCTTGAATTTCTTTTGTTCCTCCACAGAATTTAATGGTATTTCTATGGCTGTGTTAGTTTACCTGAAGCAGTCCTTCAAATATCTTATCAATTACTGGTATTTTTGCACTTTTTTTTTTTTTTTTTTTTTTGAAGTAATGATTTCCCTTAATCCTACTTCTGAGTCAGTGTTTCAGCCGACATGCAAGCACACCTGGAATTGCATCAGGGCTGCTCTGTGAGTCCAGAGGCAGGACCCAGTGTGGTACAAGGCACTCCTCCAAAGAGCCTGAGCTGAACACTCAGCCTCTGCTCTTCTCCCTGTGGTTAAAATCCAGCCCTGTCACACCACAGATCAGCAGCTCAGTGAGTGTGATGCATTGTGTTACAAATATTGTGATGGGAACAAAGAGGGAGAAGTAAGAAACAAGCTGTGCTGCCCCAAGTCCCCATCTGTGATCTCTCTAGGTAACCTGGCAATGCTTTATTTTATTTTAATAGGAGAAATCTTTAATAGGTAGAATCAGCTCTCTGCGACTGTGCAGGCAAGACATTTTATCTCTTTTTGCTCACTTCCTGCATAACATCCTTGTGTCAATCTGGAGAGAACAGCTGCCTTCTGCACTGAGGAGAAAGTTACCACGGGCAGGACTGGGGTAACCAGGTTCCTGATGGTTCCTGACCTCATTTTCAGTGCCTTCATCTTCTAGGACCTGGTTTCAGCAATTACTGATCAAAATCCTGCAGGTGGGTAGTGCTTGCACTGTCTGAGTGCATACAGAGTTGTAAAAGATGTTGGGATCTCTAGAAATTTAGGGGCTTCAAATTCAAGAAATTCTACAAGGTACACCTGAGTTAGAATTCTTCTGAGGGAGGTGATTCTCCCCCTCTACGCTGTTTTTGTGACACCCCCTGGAATATTGTATACAGTTCTGGTGCCCCCATCCTGAGAAAAACATGGAACTGCTGGAGAAAGTCCAAAGGAGGCCACAAAGTTGATAAGGGATCTGGAGCACCTCACCTGTGGAGACACCTCAGCACCTTCCAGGATCTGCAGGAAGATAGAGTGGGACCCTTCATCAGGATCTGGAGTGATGGGATGAGGGGGAATGGCTTCAAACTGAAAGAGGGGAAATTTAGATACACAGAAGGAATTCTTCTCTGTGGGGGTGGTGAGGCTCTGGCCCAGGTTGCCC
>VYZR01074966.1:0-15319 GCA_013400675.1 Oxylabes madagascariensis | reverse complement strand
AACCATTCTGGAATTCTGTCAAAACTTAACAGAGCTTCTAAATACCGATTCCTTTGAAGCCCCGAGCAGAGCTCTGCCTTGTTCTGCAGAAGTGCAGTTTGTGACCTTTCCCTGGTGCACCTTGCAGCTGCCAACACGAGCTGTGGGCTGCCCCTGAAGATGCTGAGGAAGACCCCCATCTACACGTGTGGGACGTACCTGGTGATGCTGGTGCCACCCCCGGGGGGCTCGGGCAGCTCGGCCACGCGCTCGCTCTTCGGGGGCACCAGCGCTTTGTCTTCCTTAAAAAGTAAGTCAGGGCCATTTGTGGCAGGCTGGGGGTCCTTGGCTGTCTGGGATGCAATAAACTCCTCAGGAATTGATTGGAGCTGTGTTTCTGTGCAGTTCTGGCCTCCAGCCTGGTGTTCAACATCTCGGACGGGCAGTTCACCAGCAGGGCAGATCTCATCGATGCTGCGGGCAGCTCGCTCGGACGGGGGGCTCTGGTGCCAGGGCTTGGTAAGGAACAGAGCAGTCCCTCAGATCCCAAATAATCCATCTGGGTTTGAATTGTCAGTCAGCAACTCTGCTGTGGGGTGGGGTTGCATGTCCGTGGTGAAATTTTATAAACTTCTAAAGCAGATAGTTTGGGTTTACGATGCCCATAAAGATGCTTCAGTCTGGTTTTCTACTAAATTGACGTATGAAATATTTTCCTTCTCTCAGGTGCTTGTTATGATACAATGAATAACATGATCTGGACGTGCTCCAATGATTATATTGATCAGTGGTGCAATCCTGGGAACCAGGCATTCCACTGTGTGTGCCAGAGGCTGGGAGTGAGTCACGTCATCGCAGAGCCCAAAGGTGAGGGGAACCCACGAGTCAGCACTTTGTACAAAGGGGAGGGGAAACAGAGGAGTGGCAGAGGATAATGAGACAGAGACTGCCTTGCTGTTAGAAGCTGAGTTAATTCCTGGAAAGAGTTGTAAATATTGGTCATGGTTTAGCTTTGATTTAAGAGAGGGAAAAGTACAAAGTGAGATGTGTGGAAGATTCCAGATTCTTGCTGCCTTCAGCACATTCAAAAGGTGTTTTGAGTAATCCTTTTATGCCCTGAAGTTGATTTATTGCGTTTTAGAAGCAAAGGCCAATGGTCCAGTCTGTGTTTACAGACAGCATTTGAACTCCTCTCCTTGCAGGGGATGCAACAACCACAAACGAGGTCATTAACCAGTTACTGCACCATGTTGGTGCCATGTGCATCCACCAACTCAACCTCCTGGCAGCCAGCAACAACCTCCCCATCAGCAATTTTTTGGGCAAGCAGCATCCCATTGAAGCCCATCACCTGAGCAGCATCTGTGACATTATGGAAAAGGCCATGGTCAATGGAGACACCTGCATCATCCGCTGCATCCTTGTTGTCTTCCAGGTACACAAACTTAAAGGGACTTTCAAAATACACATGGAAAAATGAAAAACTTGGTTTGGAGTACAGGCAACCACTGGTTTCTTTCTTATTTAATTTTTTTTTTTCTACATTGGAATCCATGTAATGGAGGTTGATTTAGCAGTGGCTTTGCAATATTATATATATATTTAAGAGCCCTAATTTAAATATAATCTCTGTCTTTACAGATGGAAATAACCTCTCTGTGTTTTATTTTATTCTTTCATTGTATTTCCCCCCTCCATTTTTTGATTCAAAATCAGATTCTGACCTCAGATTTCTAGACCCACACCAATAGTTCCAGAAACTGCAGAAAATAAGTTAATGTAAGTAATGTTTATATTTTCAGTATTAATATTGTTGTGTTTAATTTTTCTTAGGTGGTTTTTAAATTTTTCTTCAGCCCCCAAACTGAAAGGAACAGAGACATTGTCAGAAGGTCTGGGCTATTACTGTGGCAGTTACTGATGGCCCCAAGGGATCAGATCTGCTCTGAAATCCAGAAGGAAGTTTGTCTGGCCATTAGGTGAATATCTGTTTTATCAAGTTCAACTTAACTTAGACTTTAGTTTCTTTGAAATGTAGTGACAGATGAACATGCACATTGTATTCAATTTAATTTTGCATTAATATGAGAAAATGTAGTGTGATGGATTTTAAGACATAATATGATAAAATTATTACGGTTTATGTCTGTGGAAGAAGAGAAATAGAATGTGTTGGTCTTGATGAAATAACATGTAGTAATTACTTTCTTACTTTTGTTTCTTTTTTACTGGCTTTCTTAAGGTTTGTTTTTTTTTAGTGTTTATTATAAAATAGTTATTAAATTCAGGCAAAGTTTCCTTGAATGAGTTCCTTCTTTAGCTGCTGTGGTGTTCAGGAAAAGACAAAGCTGGTGTTGGCAGCTCTTACCTCAGTGTTTTCAGTGGTAACACTGGAGTTCTCCTGAATAAGAAACATCAGAAGAAGCAGAATTAACAACGCTGGAGGGATTAATAATACTGGAGGGATTAATAATACTTGAGCAATGCTCTGAGACTGAAGGCCCAGGGGAAAAAAAAAAAAGTGTGGTTGTATCTCCTGAAAAGGAGATAATGGAAACCTCAGGGCCAAGGAATGCTGGCTCCAGTGTGCCAAGGACAAGCAGAACCTGCACTTTCCAGTGGGAAGTGCTCCAGAGGTTGAGAGCAAAATCTTTTGAATATCAACCTGCATTTTCGTGGTGTGAATCACAACATTCCAAATTTCTGTGGCTCTGTGCAACTCTGAGTGAAGAATGGTTTGGCTCAGGAGGATTGCCTGGCATTTTCAGGGTTGTGCTTTCTGGCAGGGAAAAGTATCTCCTGCCACCTGCATGGCTACCTTGTAATACCTGTGTATTCCGGTGCTTTGTTAAGCAGCTCCAGGGTGGGCACTGGGTGATGTTTCCTCCCTCCTGTTTTCTCTTTGGGGGATTCTGCTGCCAGTGGAGCCCTCAAAGAGAGCTGGCAATGTGTTATAACTTTCCCTGAGGTTTCTATCAGAGTGGATCAGCATGAACCAGAGCTGCAGTAATCTCTGCTCTCAGTGTGAAGCTGAAAAACATCCCAGTTTTCTTTTCTGTTACTGAAAAAGAAAAGGGAAAGGAAATGGCAAAGTTGCATAATGATTTCAGCACTTCAGACAGGCATGAAGTGCTCCTTTGAAATGATTGTGATCTCGATGGGGGAATTCACATAGAAAGGGCAAGAGTTCATCACAAGTTAGAGGGAAAAAGTCTCACCTGGAATGTTGCTGCAGGGCTGGGGTGTTCCTGAAATGCTCCTTCCAGAATCTTCTGTGTAGCTGAAACTAAATAGAGCCAGTCTCCAAAAAGTGCCAAATGGTAGCAGTAGTGATTCTTTGATTATTGTATTTGTGTTTTCCACTGTTCTTGACACAGAGAAGCCTCGGCTCTTCCCCCATCACCAGAGTTTCTGGAGTTGTTCTCTGAGCCATCATCATTTTTCCTGACATCTCTGTTTCTTAACAAACTGATTGTGCTGCCCTGTGTGCAAGTGATGAATGAGGAGTTTTCTAGAGGGAAGCAAATAGCTTGTGTAGAAGCTTTGGGACCTAAACAATAAAATATAATTGATTACAAGAGATTCCTGGAGAAAACAGCTGCTTATGTCCTGATATTGATGTTAAAATCTGGAGGATGCTCTTCTAAGCCTTTACACAGACATTGTAAATGTTCCATCAGATGCTGAGACTGTGGTGCCATTTGTCACATGTCCACTGAAATGGTTTTGTTCACTTCTAAATCCATCAAGTAATGCATGGTTTTATTTTTTCCTTAGCTCTGGTTTAAATATCCTGTATCCTGGAGAAGCAGAAATCAATAATTTATTGAAATTGGTCTTAACTGAAGGTGAGAATGTCTTATCGTCAAGTCAGAGCGGGGTTTTTCTGAGAACAAAAAATCAAAGTACATCTCAAGCTTAGAGGGAGAACAATTTGGGATATTGGGCACTACTCTGCTTTAAATCCATGCTTTTCTAGGAAAATATGGAATGCTTCAACTTCCAAAAGACTGCATGGCCTGGGGTAGGTCAGGTGGAGAAAAGGAATATTTGCAAGTACCCAGCGATGAGAGGTGATGTTAGACCTCAGTGAGGAGGGAATAATGTCCTTGAGTTCACCAGAAAATGGGAATCTGGTCTTGGAAGCAGCTGGTGCTCAGTGATTTGTTACTTCCCAGGAATGTGTTGGTGCTCAGTGTTGGGAATTTCCAACAGTGCCATGGGCAGGGAAACTGTCCCAGTCTGGGACAGCAGCTCTGGTCACCCTGGGAATGCAGCCATTCCTGAGCTGGAGTCTGTGTTAAATGAGGTATTGGAGAAATAAAATCTATTCTGTAAAATGCTGCTTGGCAAAAGTTTTTTCTTTCCCTTTTAGGAGAGAGGAACAGTGGCCTCTCGCAGCTCCGGGATGTTATCCTGACCAATTTAGCTGAGCAGCTGCAGAACAACAGATTTGGAAGTGAAGATGATGATCATTATAGGTAAAAAGTCTCAGCCTAGAGGGTATTTTTCTGTTATTTGCTTGAGGTGAACTTGCTGTAACCTCTGCTGGAATTGCTTGGTGTGTTCCTGCAGTGTGACCTCAATGTTGTTTGTGTCTGTGAGGGAAGATTTCATTGGGGTGAGGGGAGACATTTGATGTTTTAGGGCAAACTTTGGATGCTTCTGTAGTCAGACTGGGTTTGGAATTCCTTGTTCCTTGCCATGTTCACGGTAAATTTGAATGATAATTTCATAAATATGATTTTATAGCGTTTCTCTGCATATCATAGGTGACTTTCCAGCAGTAAAACTGCCAGTCTCAAGTACCTGTTCAAGGTGGGAGGAGTCTTTTATAGGAGCCATAAGAAATCACAGATTTACATCAGCACAGTGCAGCAAACCCCTGGAAATCTGTTGTACTTGTTAAACATTTCAGCCTTGGGGTTTTTTGTGTCTGAGTTTGAAGTTTGATCCTTGTTTAGGTTTCCCATAATCTGGGGTCCAGCTTGCAGAGTGAGCTGAGCTGTACAAAATGCACAATAATTAATGATTGACAATTTCCACCTTTCTTGCCTCCCTTGAAGACTCAATGATGAGCTCTTGCACTACATCCTCAAGATTGTTGTCCGAGAATCTTGTGTCTTAATCACCAAGTGCCAAACTGTATCTAAAGATGACTTTCAAAGGCTTCTTTCAACTGTGCCTGTAAGTAAAATGTGTTTTGATAAAAGTATCTCTGCCTCTGGCTTCTTTTCCTGCTTCAATTCATCCTCTTCACTGAGTACAAGGAGGTGAAACTTTTATAGTTGTCTTAACAAATCCAGGAGAAGAATTGTCTTTTGTTTGTGCTGTGCAGGGAAGAAAAGAATAATTTCTCACAGCAAAGAAAAGAATTCAGTAATGCTGGAATGGGTGTATACCTGGATTTATTTTCCAGTTGCTCTGGTTCAGTTTAAGCAAAGTTTGTGGATCTCAATATTCAAAGCCGTACAGCAGCTTAAAAAATCAAACATGCAGTTGTGTATTGTGGTTCATACAGGCTGAAAGCATTATCAGTGACAGACAGAAATGAGTTAAAGCTGACATTTGATGGCAGAACTATGGGCAGGTGTTTTCAGCAGGATCAGCTCCCTGAGAAAGGCAGATTGAGCTTCCATAAAAACACAGCGAGGGGAGAGGATGTCCTGGCCTGTGAGGAAGGAGGAGTGGCATGGAACCATCACCATCAGGAGTGTGAAATATTTATCTCTCTGGTGGCACAGTCTTTTCAGAATTAATTAATTCTTAGAGTTCCTGAATATTGCTATAGTGTTCTAAACCTGAACAAAGTTGTGCTGCCTCTTTATATTTTTGAGTTGTTTCACAAAATTCAGCGTTTTGCAACCAATTTCTTTTCTTAAATGTATTTTATTATTTCTTTGCTCTTTCTTTTCTTCTTCCTCAACCTTTTTTTCCTCTCTCCAACTTCCAAGTCTGGGGCTTGCCTGACTCGGGGATGATGAAGGGTTTGGATAATGCAAAGTTTTACTTATTTGTGTTCAAGGCTGCGTCCTCGTGCTTGCGGTACCTGATGGCTGTGCAGAACCACCTCCTCAGTAACACTATTTTGATTAAACCTGATGACAATGATGACAGTGACAGCTCCTTGCAGGGAGAGACATTGAAGGTACAGGTAAACACCAAGATTTATTCTAGTACGGCTCTCTCTAGTCAGTGTGCCTGTGACACCTTGGTCCTGCAGTGCGTTTGCTGTTTGCTGGTGGTTCTTTTCCTTTTGATAGAGTTAAATTGCTGGAGAACAGGGAAAAACAGTCCAGAGTAAAATCTGCAGTTATTCTGTGTTCAGGATACCAGCTTGCATTCCCTATTACCAGTGAGAGCAGACAATTCCTAAATATATGTATAATGAGATTTTAAATAGATGTTAATTAGTAAGTGCTAGTAGGATTCCTGGCATGGGAATTTCCTTTCCTGGATGCATTACCCCAGACACTTTTTCTTCTCCAAATCACTCAGGTGGTCCTTGAAAAAAATATTTTTAAATAAACAGAAAAGGGGTTTCTTATTTGCCTTACCTGGCTTCTGCTTTTTTGCAGTTTAAACAAACAAAGCTTGTGTAGAACCACCTCCATCAGTTGTCTGAAATAGAGAGAAAAAAGTTTGTGGCAAGGAAGCTGTTAGAGGACAAGGTTTGAGAACAGGCTTTGGTTGGTAGAAGTTTATTAAAATGCTGCATTTCGCACTGCTTCATCCAACTCCCAGGTTTGCCCTGGAGTGCAGGTTGTCTGCTCATAGTAATTTTGGTAATAATTTTTCCCTAATGGAATTGATTCCTGAATTTCTGGTATTTTGCTAAGCTGGTTTTCTCTGCTGCTCTTTGAGGCTGTGTGTGTTTGTGAGCTGCTGCAGTTGGAAGTGATTTGTTCAGGCTCATTGAGTAAATGCTAAATATTGGAGTATTTTTCTTGTCTCACTATTCACGCCGTGTTCATTGTTCAGTTTCTCTCTCTGCAGTGCTCCTCATCCCTGCTAGGACATTGTGTCACCAGTCCTGTCCCTTGGCTGGCTCTCAGCTCTCTCCTGTGCTGGACTTGGGGCTTCCTTCCCTCTAGAAACTGGATGTGCATCCTGTAAAACATGCACCTAGTTTCTCCCAGCACTTTGGGGCTTAACATTAATCAAATTTAAGTCTTGGATGAATCTCCTGCTGCAGGCCTGCCAGGTCACATTATCATTCTTTTCATTTGGAAATCCATCTTTTTGTTCTGTTGTTCTTTTTTGGGGGGATTCTTTAAGAATTTAAGTATCCTGTAACTTTTTTTCTTTTACTTAGGAACTCAAGACCAGCATTTTGTCTCTCGCCACACAAATCCTTACGGGATGTGATGAAGTCTTAGAAATGCTGCAACAAGTCACTACAGCACTAATTAACAGTGACATTTCTGACAGGGAGCAAAGGTAAGACAAGTGGGAGGATCCTAATTTGGAAACAGGGAACTGCTGCTCTTTGTGGCTTATTGTGCAAGCATAGTGAGCATTAATTACTTGTTATCACTTTATATTTGAGCTTTGAATGCACAGGAACTGTTTCTTCCTGTAGCAATTGTTTAGCACTCAGCTGGTGGAGAATTTAGAATCACTCTGTGTCAATCCTGATGATCTGTAGGTTGATATTTCTGTAGGAACCTCAAATTGGGAAGGTTTTAGTCAGTTATAATGGTGTTGATGGGTAGGATACCTGGAAATAAACTGTAATTAGCTGGGAGTACTGCTATAAACTAGAACAATCTGTTTATTTTTAAATTCCTGATTATTACATCCCTGGTAGCTGGATTAGATATTTGTGCATGACAATCCCTGGGTGTTGTTCTGATATCCCACATATTCTATCACCTGCCCTTCCCTGTCTCCCCTCCTCTTAAAAATACACCTTGGGAATGGGGTGGAAATAAAAGCTGTGAACTTTTCTCTCCTCAAACAAACAGCTCCCTGTCCCAGCTGTGTTCCAGGCTTCGCTTTCTGCTTCTCTGTGCCTGCAAGATTAGTTGTGTTTATTGACAACACACAATTCCTGGGTGATATTTTCATATGAGTTCGTGTTCAAATATATTTTTGTAGCTGCAGATCCTTTTCAAGTCCTTTGAGCTCCATGTGCTGGGAGCTGATATCCACACTGGTGCATTTGTGTTTGATGGGGACTTTCATCCTGTGCCCAGGGGAGCTTATCCTTCTCTGAGTAATTATTAAATTGTTGATTTACTGTCTCTGCTCTCAGATTGTTCAGTGAGAATTGTCAGCAATTCAAGGTCACTGACACTTGGGAGAAATTGCAGTGGTTTCAAGATTGTTTTGGGGATTTTGTTAATATAATGCAAACATTCTCTGCTGAATTTTGAATTGCTTTTCCAAGATGAAACAGAAGTGACTAAAAGCAGAAGTGCTGCTCCGTGAAGAGTTGTTCCTGTGTAACTTTGGCTCTCCTTCCAGGTTAAAAGGCCTGGAGCAGATCACAAAGGCCACCATGCTTGGCCACCTGCTGCCTGTGCTGCTGACATCCCTGATGCACCCAAACCTGCAGACCCTGACCATGGCTGATGCCCTGATGCCTCAGCTGGTGCAGCTGGTCCTTTACACCAGCCAGGTACGGGCTCTGTGCCACCCCAGGGCCAAACCTGGGCCCTGCAGCCTCCAAAATGCTGCTCAGCTTCCTCCAGAGACTCATCCACACACCAGAATTGAGTTTCTCAACAGCTGCCAAAGCTGCTGATGCTGAATGTTAAATTTGGCTGCTCCAGGAGCTACTCAGTAATGATTTATTGTCAATAACAACAGTAGGATTGTTAATTATTTCAATAATGAGCTCTTAAAATGCTTTACAGTTTGCATGTCCCTAACACTGTGTATTTTGGGCCACAGACTGCACTGCTGCTTAAAACCCAGTCTCCAGTTTTCTCAGAACTGAACAGTTCCCCCAGTTGTGCTCCAGAGCAGAAAGGGAAGCAGTTACCTGATGAGAGGTGATTTTCTTTACATTTGGGTCTTTTCATGGGATAAACTGAACTATAATGTTTATTTGACCATTGTTGTGCGATAAAGCAGCAGTTTTTATTTCAATTAATTTTTAAAGGTGTGCTGGAATGATTTCTAAGGCTGTCTCAGTTTTATATAAGCTTTTGCAAAAGGCAATTAGTTCCAAATTTTGTTCTGTATATAGAATTAAACTATTAATAACTGTTTGTTTACACAGAATATAGTTTGTTTTGGTTTCTTTCCTCACCTCAAGCATTAGAAATTTATTCTAAATGTTCCTCTCACAATAAATTAGGCTAAGGAGGACCATCAAGAGAAAATGTAAATTGCTCTGGCAGCATGAGATAGAGAATTAAAACCATTGCAAAGCTGTTAAATGGTTTAATTTACAGAGAAATAACATTTTTAACTTCTGCATTTAAATGCTGTGTCTCAGCTCAAAGTTTTTCAGTTCATGCTTAGGGACAGAAACAAACAGTTAAAATCAAATAAAAATGCTTATTTGCAGTGCTGGAGCATTTGGAATACTAAAGAATTTGTGCTAATGGGATTTTTGTGAATAAGAATATATGTAATGTATGAATAATGATGATTATATACATAATTATATAATGGTAAAAATATATGTGATACATTCATTCCCTCATGTCTAAAACCAGGAGTCAGTTCCTTGTCTGTGTGTGTCAGTACTGAGAGGTGATTTTTAAGTACTTTATATCTTAATGTCTCAATGATAGAAATCTCCTTGCTGTATTTTAGGACCGATTTCTCACTTTTAATTTCAGGATGCTGGAAGAGAAGGAAGAGCCAGGATTCCTGACTGGTTTGAAGATCCCTGCTCCCTGGGCTGCTGGGAAGACTGTGGAGACAGTGCATCCCGTCAGGGATAATTATAAATTTAAGGAAACTGTCCACATTCCAGGAGCCCGCTGTTTGTATCTTAGATTTGACAACAGATGCTCCTCCCAGTATGATTACGACAAGGTAAGCAAGGGTCAGCTCAGCACCTCTGCAATGAGGGAATTCCCTCAAAAAAAGTGGGAGTTCTGCCGTGGGACAAGTGTGGGAGGCTCCAGGGATTGGGGGGGCTGAGGGGTGGTTTGGGTTGGTTTTTCCCCCTCAGAAATTCTATCAGTTCTGGTTTTTTAAAAAATAATTTCAGGCTGGCTCAGACCGTCCAAGTTTAACTTTTCTCATTTTTACTCAAGTTCAGTTTTCCTTATTTCCCAAATTTTAATCCAGCTGCCTCCTTTGATCAGCAGTTGGTTTAAACTGGGCAGAGCTGGAGAGGTTCCTTCTTCCCTGATGATAAAAAACTTGTTTACCTGGATCCATAGGAACAAATACTTGAATTCTAAGGAAACAACCAATAGCACTTATCCACTTTGTATTATCAGAGAGCTGCTTGTGCTGCCTGCTGAGTGCTGCTGCTTATTCTTTGGCATAGAGCAAGTCTTGATGCTCATAAATCACTAATGGCACATTAATGTCACTCATTACTGACTAAACTCCGATCCCACCAAAGTCACTGACAAAACTTTGGCTTTGCTGGGAGCAGGATCAGCCCCTCACTGCTGGGGAAGGAGTTTGTTCTCTGCCTCAGGGCTGGCAGTCAGGATTGCTCCTGCTCTCTGCTCCCAGCCCTGCTGTGTGAGCAGGGACTAAACCTCTCGAGTCCCTGCGTGCCTCAGTTTCCCCATCTGTAAAATGGGGATAATAATACTTAACCCTGCTGCCCTCACAGAGCCTGTGAGGATTGGTTCACGTGCATGGAGCGCTTCGAGAGTCGAAAGCGCGGTGGAAGTGCTAAGTATTATTATTATTATTAGGTTTTCTTGTTTTTCTCTTACAGTCTAACAGTGTATTTTATGTTTTGAAGTTGGTGATCTATGCTGGTCCTAGCACAAACAGTAGGAAGGTTGCTGAGTATGGAGGCAATACACTGGGATATGGCAGCCGTAGTGTCTTAGGAACGGGGTGGCCCAAGGACTTAGTGAAGGTACAGTATTTCCCATCCACCACTCTTTCCCATAGAAAATTCCCTTTGGAAACCATGCCCAGCCCATTTTACCCTCACAGCTATGCATTCCAAGCTTTTAAGTGTACGGTTATCCATGATGAGATCCCTGCTCAGTGAGCTGTTGTGTCCTTGGGGGAGAACTTTAAACTCAGCTCTGTGTTCCGTGTGATGCTTCCCTTGGAGTTTGTGTTGTGTCTTCCTGGAATTTCTGATGGAGATGTTTGAGTCCTGGAGTCTCTAATGGCACTGCTCTTCTCCTAAGTACACCCTCCTAGGAGAAGTTCTATGCAGATCCTCTTAAAGTCAATTTTTTTGATAATAACCCCCAAATATGTCAAGTAGCAAATGTAACAAATAAATTCCAGCTGTTTCGGTTGGATTTTAAAATTTCATTGGGTGCTTTTGGCAGGAAAACTAAGAAAAATCTCTCAAACTTATTGAAACCTCAGCATTTTAATGCTTTGGCAATGTGTCCCCTCACGCTCTCTGCAGTGTGATTTTATTTTTGTTTAATATATATTTGTGCTGCTACATTGTCCCACACTAAAACTGGGCTTATTTACGTAACAAAAACATTCTAAAAAGAAATCAAGAGGTAGTAAACTGGAAAGCAATTTCAGACGAGAACTCCATGGTTCACAGTTAAGGGAATTTGGTGTATTTTTCACACATGGATTTTGATACTGTTCTTTTAGCAAGCTCCTTGATTAATTTGTTGTCATTCTTCTAATTGAAGAGCTTGTCTTCCTTCAGGGAGAGAATTATTAATTATTGCCTGGTTTCTTGCAGGCAGTGAAAATCAAGGCTAAGTAACACACTGATAACTTCTGCTTTTGATTTTACAGCTATGGTGGTTCTTCTTGTTTTACTGTAGTCAGCCAGCAGCAAAACTAAGTTTTCCACTAAAAGACACCTTTACAAAAAGGAAAAAATCTTAAATCAGATATCTCATTTGAGATGAAAACAGCCCCCAGATAACTGTCATTAAAAACATTCATCTATAAAATAACCCACTTGTGTGAAAAGCCTGTTTGTTTGCCTCAATTATTAAATGTATTTTCTTCTTTTTCCCCCCCTTCCTGCTGTGGATATTTGAAGGTGGAAGGAGACACAGTCACGTTCTCCTTTGAAATGCGGAGTGGGCGGGAGCACAACACTCCGGACAAAGCCATGTGGGGCTTTGCCTGCACTGTCCGAGCACAGGTATTCCAGGGGGAGAAATCCCAGGGCAGAGCTTCAGCCTCCAGTGCCTCCTGCCTGCCACACATTCCAGATCCATGGGAATGTGCTCCCAGCTTGGCAGCTTGAAATGGAAACCAGCAGTGACTGGTTTGGGCAGTGGGACAAATCGGGTGTTGGCAATGAAAAGAGCCCGAGTTTGGCATGCAAAGATCCCTGTGGATGGGCTGGCACTTAGGGATTCATGGAGATAGTTGTTATCAAACGTGTCTTATCTATCTCCTGAGCCACTCCAGCATCCCTTGCTGCTTGTGGGTCAGGATTTCTTTGTAACAACCTGAAAATCGGAGATGTCCTGAGGAAACAATGATTCCAGCCCATGAAGAAGAGAGGGGAGGGATTCTGGGATCAAACACAGGGAATCCTGAATCCCACTACCAGTTGGGGTGACTGAACCAAAAATAGCTTCCCCTGTTCCTTCTTGGTTCAGGAAAATAATGTTTAAATCCCTTACTTCTTATCTTGAGTTGTTCTTACAAGTTGCTGTCAATTGCTAAGCCTTTTTTGTGTAAGAGTTAAGATTGATATGGAGCTATAACGTACATTTAAAAGATTATATATAAAATCTCTATCTTGAATCTATTGGAAAGGACTTCCTGGTGGATTGCTTAGCTGAACTTCTCCCTGTTCCTGCTGCAGGAGTCCTCAGAGGATGTGTCAGGAGGTTTGCCATTCCTGGTTGACCTGGCCCTGGGCCTGTCTGTGCTGGCCTGTTCCATGCTGAGGATCTTGTACAACGGGCCAGAAATTACCAAAGATGAAGAAACCTGTCAAGAACTCTTAAGATCTAAACTCTTACAAAGGTAAAAAAATAATCAATTTTGGTCTGAGTGTTTTTTTCTGTGGGAAAGTGACTTGTTGTGCTCAAGTCTTGTTCTTTAAGGTGATGTTTGGATCATTTTTCCTGTAGTTTGTCCAGCAGTTTGTGTTGCCTAAAACCGAGGGAATATTCTCCAAACCAGAGGGTTTTTTAGAGTAAAAGGAGGGTTGAGTTATGCTTGGTACACTTCATATATTAACATTTAATCTTTCTAATGTGTCATTGACTGGAGTGTCTTTCTCAATGAGGGAGAAATAAAAATCCTTTTCATTGGTTTTTAATTCTTTTTGCAGGTGCCAATGGCAGGTGGAAGCCAACGGGGTCATATCTCCAGCCCTTACTCCAAGCCCTTCTCCATTGCCTCTCACCATAGAGGAGGACAGGGAATTCACATATCCCTCTGATGTGCTCGTGCCTCCTGTTGGACACTATTTTGATCTGCCCAGGATTAGGCTGCCCCCAGGAATCATGATCAAGCTCAGGGAAATTTCTGGACGTGCTCGGCCTCAATTTAGACCCAGTATAAAGTAAGGAGTCCTTGTTTCCCTCTGGGTTTTTAACCTTGTTTGTGAATGCAGCATCTGATGATTTATGAATGTGAATTGTCCAAGTTGGTCTCCTACTCCTGATTAATGAGTTTGGCTTTCCCTGGAACCCTAGGGAAGTGATCCAGCCAGAAGTCATGGAGGAGATGGTGGTTTCATGTGTGATTAAGCATCTCAATTTGGTCGATGCTCTCCAGTCCCTGATAAATTTCCAATATCAGGAGGAACACGCTGAAGAATATGATTTACTTTGTAAAATTATGGGAGAGACCTTTAAGAAGCTGAATGCCATGGAGAGACAACTGCAGGTAAAAAATAAAATTATTTAGAACAACAGAAGGCTTGTTTTGAGAATAAAGGTGTATTTTAGCACCACAGAAATAGAAAATGTACTCAGATTTCTTCTTGTAAAGTCCCTTCTACACCTTAAGTACAACAAGTGTGGTTTTTGTCTCTTTATCAGAGTGTGGCTGAGCTGGAGCAGAAGTGGCAGAACGAGGTGGATGATGCCATGCATGGGAAGCTGGAGAACAATGTCCCCTTTTTTTATGATTATCACTTCAACGAGGTGAGCCTTGGGGCTGCTGTGGGTGCTTGTGCCCCACTCTGCTTCCTCAAAACCTGTTCATCCTTCTCCTTGCCTTTGTTTAGAGCAAGATGAAGGAGCTGGAGCTTCTGTGTTCAATGAAGGAAGTTTCTTTTGATGGGAGTGATCTTGAGAACGTGGTCCTGGCATTGAGGTCAGTATTAGAGAACATATAGGCCTCAAAGGAGGGGCAGCTTCAGGGGAATTCCAGGGAGTTCCAAAAGTATCTGATTAAATGATTAGAAACTTCTGTGCTAAATTTATTAATATTATTACCTACAGTTCCTTGTGTTTGCTAAGGGATCACTTGTTTATTTCTTCCATTTTTTCTGCTTTCTCCTTTGTTGGCATAGAACAGGCTGATGGCATGGGTCCTCTTTAGCTGACCTTTCCCACAGTAACCCTTCCTTTCTGAAAGCATTCAAACATCAACTTGGCTTCTTTTACTTGCCTTTCATAATCCTAGGGAGAAGTTCTTCCAAGAGGTGAATTCACTGATCCAGAAGACTTCTCATCCCTTAGCAAAGACAAAAACCTTGGTGAAGAGCTTGATGAACAGAGCAGAGCTGTTGTTGCATGTGACTATTGCAGCACAGTCTGGGATCACAAGGAGCATATCTGGGACCCCTGCAGAGACTCCAGGTACATCTCTCACTACCGGCATTTTCTAAAGATAACTTTTATTTCTTATTTTTCCCTCTTTTGCTTTTAAAGAAACTATTTTCCCCCTCAGTTGAATTAATTCTTTTACAATAAATAAAACCGAGTCTTTGTTTTCTGATTGCCATGATGATGGTAAATAAAAATCTGAGTAATAATAGGTGGAATTTAAACTTCAGTCTCCTGATTTATTGAGGAAAAATACTTAACCAAACCAAAAGAAATCTGATTTGAAACAATACCTGAGAACAGGAAAATCCTCGGAGCTGGTTTTGTATTTTGTTTGTAGTAAGATTTAATCATGTCTGAGAGCTATAATTTCCACACTCTTGTTTACACATTTCATATGAAAACACAAGTGATTTGCAGTTCTCTTTCTAAATCTCCCTGGAGTAATTCTCAACATGTGCTGATTGTTATTTTTTTAAAGCTACATTTGGAAGTTTGTGAATTGAAGC
>VYZR01074954.1:0-34621 GCA_013400675.1 Oxylabes madagascariensis | reverse complement strand
CCCGATCACCGCACACCCTGCGGTCCCTGCCCGGCCACCGCACACCCTGCGGCTCCTTGCCTGGCCACGATTCCCCGTGTGGAAGGAGCTCGGGGCCGTGTTGCGGGAGGGGAAGGGCTGCCCGTGCTCCAAGGTGGGGTGGGAAAAGAGGAGCCGTGGTTCCTTCGTGCCCTGTTGCTGAAAGGGGAATCCTTAGGGTTTGGGGCTGTCTTCCTTCCTTCTCTGCCGTATTTTGTGAACAAATTTGTGCTGGTTTGCCCAAGAGGCAGTGGGGGTTTGCAGCTTCGTTAGTGCTGCTCTCTGCTTTCCTCTGTCCCTGCTCCCAGTCGGCTCTGAGCCGAGCATCCCTGGGCCGAGCTGTACATCCCTGGATTGGGCTGTACATCCCTGGATTGGGCTGTACATCCCTGGATTGAGCTGTGCATCCCTGAGCCGAGCTGTGCATCCCTGGACCAAACTGTACATCCCTGGATTGAGCTGTACATCCCTGAATTGTTCTGTACATCCCTGAGCCGAGCTGTACATCCCTGGGCTGTGCTATACATCCCTGGGTTGAGCTCTACATCCCAGGATTGAGCTGTACATCCCAGGATTGAGCTGTACATCCCTGACCTGGCTGTACACCCCTGGATTGGGCTGTACATCCCCGGGCTGAACTGTACATCCCTGACCTGGCTGTACACCCTTGGATCGAGCTGTACATCCCTGGATTGGGCTGTACATCCCCGGGCTGAACTGTACATCCCTGAGCTGTATATCCATGTTGCCGTGGAGGCACAGCAGCAGCTGGCCCTGCCACGGCACCTCCCAGGGCTCTGCTCCACCAACCCCCCTCTCCCACTGCTCCCAGTATCATCCCTGTTTGTGCTTCTCTCAGACCACACAAGGGCATTTCAGCAAATTGGTTTGCCAGGAGGACTGGCAGCATCCAGCCTTGTGAGTCCCTGGGCAGGGGGGATTTGCCTTTGTTTCCTTGCTTATTAACATGCTGCAAACTGATTGCAATTCTGGAGTAGCCCCGGTGTCCCTCTCATAGCCTCTCTTCCATCATCACATTGTGTGGGGAGATGAATTGTTATGTTGCAGCAGAATCTTCCTTCTATATTTATTTCCCAACACTGTCCTCGGAGGCAGCCCCAACAGCTGCTGCTCTTTCCTGGGGAATAGCCATCCCACACATCCCTGTGTGCCCAGGCCAGGGAGTAGGACTGCATTTCTGAGCCTTGCTGCTCCCCACAATGCCTGTCCTGATCCGCTGGAGGGATGAAGAGAAAAGCAGAAATCCTAGATTAAAAATCATTGCTTTTGTTTTGATGCAGATATTCTGTTACCAGCATTCAGGCTGGAATTGGCTGTAACAGCTGATTTAGTCACCCAAGCCCACACTCATCATTCAGGTTTTTTCTTTTATCTCCAGTAAAAAGAAATAAGCAGCTCAACAGGCTTGTGCATCCCTTAGGATATGGTTCCAAGCAGATTATTTTTTTCCTGGAAATAGCCATTGCTTAGCATTTCAATATGACAGGTATGTAAGCTTCAGCTGTTTGTCTGGACTTCTGGTGCCAAACAGCTGAATTTGGCTGAAATGACCCACAACCTTCATGCATTAAATTCACTAACAGCAATGATCAGCTGGGATCACGCTGTAGTAACTCAGAGCTTAATTTTTACTTCTTGCTTGCAGGAAACATGGTTACCATCAAAAGAAGAAAACCCCTCAGACACCGGCTATGCCAAGCAGCTGCAGTATGGAGCTTGGGAAAACATTTTGTGAGGGAGATCATTGATCTGGAAACAAACTCCACATGTACAGATGTGCATGAATACATTCTCTTTAAAAAGAGCCTTCAAGATGGCTCCTCTGCCCTGGTAAGTCCCTCCTCCCTGCTGGAGTTGCCTCCTTCTCAAAGGTCTGATGGATTGAATAGAACATGCCAGATGGGAGGGACAAGTATAATCTCTCTCTTTTTTTTTTTTTTTTTTACCTCAACCACAGACATTTGGTTTCTGCTTTCATCAGCTGCATCCTTGAAAAATCTTAATTTAAAAGAAACAAGGTGCAACTTTGAATGCTTGTTGCAAGAATGCCGTAGGTTTCTCCCAAGCACTAGTGAGGATGGTTCTGGATAAATCATCCCAGTTTCCTGTATTTATACTCCCCAAGGATGCAGTGAATCAGCATTCCTGGGTGCATGAAAACTGCCAACAAATGGCATTAATGGCAAAAGAAAACAGCAACAGTAGAAGTGCCTGAGCTGCAGAGGAAAGCACCAGTTGTTAGTTCTGCAAGTCTTGATTGAGTGTCTGAGATACAAATGCTAACAGTTATTTTTTGGTTTGGTTTTATGTTTGTTAGTTTTAGGTTTTTTGGAATGCTTCCAGTTTTTGGGAAATCCATGCAGTTTAGCAGAGTTGGGTAAGTGTAAGAGGTGACGCTCCTCTGGGCATTTTTGAAGCTTGTTGGCTCTTGCCAGGGCTGGGGGACAGGGTTAACATGACACTGAGCGTCTCCACACCTCAGTGCAGGTCCTCCTTGAAGGTGCATTAACAACCTGGAAGAGCTGCTCCTCTCTTGCACGTGGGAGAGTGACTTTTTACAGGGTAGATATTGAATGGGACAAGGGGGAACAGTTTTAAATTAAGAGGAGAGATTTAGATTACGGAGAAATTCTTTACTGTGAGTGCCCAGAGGGGTTGTGGGTTCCTGGAACTGTTCAAGGCCAGGTTGGACAGGGCTTGGAGCAACCTGGTTTAGTGGAAAGTGTCCCTGCCCATGGCAGGGGGGTGGAACAAGATGATCTCTAAGGTCCCTCCCATTCCAAACCATTCTGTGTTTCCATGTTTGTCATTAAAAGTTTAGGAAAGGAAAACGTTTTGACCTGATTTGTGCCAGATTCCAGATAATTTGTGTTCTCTAATTACATCCCCCAGCCCATTAACCTCCTGTGCATTACAGCAAGCAGCCACTACGGTACCAGTGAAGACATTGCCATGAAATATTAATGAGCTGGTTTTGTATTAACTAGACAGAGTTGGGTTGGAATTGTTGCACCCACAGCTGTTGCCTTGACTGCAGCTCACACAGCAACTGGTGGTGGCTACGTGTGCCAGCACAGTTACTTATGCACACAGATTTTCTGTGAGTTCTGGGCTGTTTCTTGCCTTTTGCAGGTGAGGAATTTAGTTGGTGTGAGGGCTGGGTGGCTGCAGCACATGGACACAGGGCACAAGGCTTGCTTGCAGGACCTGGGCTCTCCATCCAGCTGGGAACATGGGTGGAGTCCTGTCGGGAGCCTTTGCAAAGGCTCAGAGGGATTTAGGTACTTTGTTTTATTGGGAGTTTAATTAAGCTGGGAAATGACTCCTGGGAACCTTCTCTGGGAGTTTCTAGGCCATGACATGGTCATGGCTTTGTTGGCACTGGTTTCTCAGGGCCAGCAGAGAGAGAGTTCTGTGCCAGTGCAGACTTTTCTTAAAATACTTTGAAGTCTCAGAAGTCCAAACTGTGGTGACAACTTGCTGGCAACCTCCCCTGGGAATCCAGCCCAGGCTATTTATTTAAAATAATATAAACATTTTTATTTCTGTTATTACTGATCTGTCTATGATTAAATTGTCTCTTTGCATGGATGCATTTTTCATCATACATCATGCACCACATGTCCCAAAGTGCCTGAATGCTGGTGTGGATTGGTCCCTCCTGCACACACCACACAAAGACGCTGGAGAGCTGAGCACTGTGAATTGTTGCAGGTCTCAGTGGGGGCAGCACTGCCATCACTTGAAAACCTTCTCTTGTCTGGAGTCACATGAACCCCCCTGTCCTGCCAGCAGCCCGGGTCACCTAAACAGGTTTTTCCTTCCATAGCTGTTGTGTTTCTTTAATAAATGTTTTTTAAAAACTATATTACAATCATCAGTGGAACCTCCTGTAATGTTACTGGCCTCTAAAGTTTCTTCCGGAGGAGCTGGGAGGTGTTTAGATGCCGTAAGAAATAACAACCCCAGAAAACAACTTACTCTTGAGTTATTTTCAGTGGTTTGGGTGGTGGGATTGATCATTGCTCTNCACACACACACACACACACACACACACACACACACACATACACACATATTCACATGCAAACACACAGCCCTGGTGGAGTTTCCAGGCATTTATCTCCCAGGAAGGCTCAGCAGCATTTTTGGCCCCTGTGAGCAAAGCCAAGTGTTGAGCTTGTCCAGCTCCAACCCTGTGGGAGGCTGGAAATCATCCTGTGCCCCCCTCGCCATGGGAAGGGGGAGTCAAATTTGCACGGCACTTTGGAGGAGCTCCCTTCTGCCTGGTGTAATTAAGAATAAGCTGAAAAACTGCTTTCCTGGCCTGGAATTGCAGCTCCTTGAGCTGCCTTTTAAAAATAATTTTTCCTCAGAGACAGATGATGGTGAAAAGGGCTTAAAATCTGACAAAGCCCAGGAGAGGAAGAGAAGGCCTCCTGTGGGTGTCATCTTTTGGCATTTGAGAGAGGTGGGGAGGGAGAGGTGTTGGACATGACTGACCCCACCTTGGGTGTCCCTCGTGTCTGCCATGGCCACTCTAAAAATCTCAAAATCTTTGGAAGCGAAAGGCAATTAAATATCACCCTTGTCACAGCTGTAAATGCTGCATGAATTATCACAGTAAATGAACTCCAGGTTTGGGCTTGTCCATTGTTTTATCGGGGCACTGAAATATGTAAATTACTTTTCCAGATGGAAAGTGTTGAGGTGGCTCGTTACCTGATTAAAGAATGCTGGACTTGAATGCACTGAATGGTGCTCACTGAATAATCACAGTAAGAAGGGATCTTTCAAATCCTCAAGCAACAAACTTCAATCAGATGGGAAAGATTCAATTATGCTTTAAAGGAAACCTGGCCATGTGTGTGCAGGATACGGCAGGAGAATGTGTGCAAAAGAATTTCATGGAAAGGAGCAATTACTTTATCAATAGGACATGCAAAGCAGAATTCACTCATCAGTCCTGAATAGAAGCCCAGACAACTGAGCCTTTTAAAGAGATGATACAGGGACCTGGATGGATGGATTTGGGCCTCAAGCAGGTTTAAATGAGTTTGATTAATTTCTGTGCAGTTATTAACTGAGGTTTTGGTCCAGTGACTTACTGATATTTAGCCTTGGATAATGGATGTTGTAACAAGGATTCAGGACTTTGGCAGCAAGTGTATCCCAATCCCACTTCATTAAGCTGTAGAAATTGAATCGGTTTTGAATCTGAAGATGCTGGTGCTTTGTCCTCCAGCATCTCTGCATGACATCAACTCAATGAAAAAAGCACAGGGAAAAGCCAAACACTTTTTTTGCAAAAGAACACAGACATTTGAATTTAATAAATTATAAAATTAAAGATTCTAATTTGTATATACATTTTTAATATACAAGAAATGGCTATTTATTGCAATTTCTGTGAATGCATATGTAAGTGAATGGAAGTTGCATATAGATATTCAGAGGAACATAGCTAATACTGTGCATTGTAGGTGAGTAAATAAAACATTAAATGCATTATGTAATAAAATAAAACATAAAACCCTTTGAGTACTGGTAAAGCACCATTTCTAGAGTTCTCAAAATATCTGAAAGCATTCTATGGAGGTGTTGTGAGACTCTAAATATTGAATGGATATATGAATATAAAAAGTGATGCATTCATAATAGATAACAGAAATTTTTAAAGAAATGATGGTGAAAAAACTGGCAGATGACTGAAGCCAAAGAAATCAGAATTTGTTTGGGATTTTTTTTTCATGAGAGGCTGTCACTTGGATTTTAAGTTTAGACAGCGAGAAAAATGGCAGTTGAGAAAACTGTGTAGTTGCATGGTTAGATCATAAATACATTGCTTCATGGGAGCACATTATCTCTCAGATCTCTGAGATGGTCTCTGCAGGAATATATTTGTTTATAAACCTGCTTTAGTTTCTAGGGATTAGGTTACATTAAAATATCTCTTTCTGCTTGTTATGTCTGAAAATGCAGCATCTGGGCAACAGCAAACCGGTTACAGAAGATCCACTGTGATGATGCTCTTACCCAATTACAGCATTGTAGAAAAGATGAAATACTTGTCAAAGTTCAACCAAACAAAAAAATGACCAAATTTTCCACTGCATGACATAGAAATGAGATCAACTCAGGGGAGCAACCCCCCACCTTTTGTCTGGGGCTGCTTTTTCTTTGTCAAGAGAGCCCTGTGTTGTGTTTTCCAGTAGAAGTGATGTACATGTTCTCGGGGAACTGCTGGAAAAAAACACCTTCTGAAGAACCCATGGCAGCTTTTAAAGAAGGCATCTTTCCTGGTCTGAAGAGACTTAACTTCCCTCTTTCTCATATAGGAAGAGTGTGGAGAGAAGGTAGCTAGTGCCTCCTGCTCCTTAAAGAGATGGTTCTTCAGCCTCTCAATGTCTTGAGCAATGTAGACTGAAGCTTCTGCTTCAAGAAGTTTAGTGTTCCCCCCCAAAAAACAGCTAGAGAAATATTCAGGTGAATTTAAACCACTGAGAAACAAATCAAACTAAATCTCCCAAAAGGTGAGACTGAGAAGGGAACAAGCTCTTCCAAAATGCAGATGCCACCAGGCATTGCGTGGGGTTCCTAATGAACCCTGGACCTAACATAGCACCAGACCAGCCTTCCAGGAGGCTGTTCCTGCTCCCTGAAGCAGCAGAACTTTCCACTTTATTTGGAAAAATGCTTTTTTGAGCTGTGGGCACTGCCTTCTGTGGTATTTCTTTACACTGCCTGGTTGACTAAGCCTCTTCCAGAAGCTAGGGCAGAACAGAATCTATTAGATGAGTTAACTCAGGGGATTGGAGCAATGGGTCTCAAAAAAGGCCCGGAGGGTAAGACTGGTACCTTCCAGGCAGCAAACTTTTACCTCCCCATCTGCGTAAATCCAGCTCCAGCCCTTTCTCTCTTTGGGTTTATAAGGGTTTTTCCTAAGTTTCATATGCTTGGATGAGCTTCTAGTCTATGAAAAAGCTGGGGGTTGTGATTTATTTTTATTGTCCACAGAACTAAAAGGATATTGACTTGAAGGGGAAAAGATGAGTTTTATACTAACCACATCTGTGTAAAGGAAACGTGGAAGGCAAGAAATACTGTGACTACAGGCTGGGAGCCTGGCTACAGCTTGTGTCTCCCATGGCACAGCAGCTGGAATGATGTTGATTTAAACACGTCTTCCTTGCTTATAAATAGAATGGTGGGGTTTTTTTCCCTTCAGTGCTCATTACTACATTGCTGTTGTGCACAGATGTGACCTGAACCTACGCAGTTATTAAAACTTGTCCCGTCTGTAGGCAACCACAAATCCCGGGAGTATCCCGCACACTGTGGCCGTGTGATGGCCGGCAGGCCATGGAGCAGGGCTGGAACAGGGCACCAAGGACAAGCTCCCTTTAACTGCAGGAGAACACTCCATGTCCCAGCAGTGAAAGCCTGTGGTGGAACTCTTCCCGCTGTGCTGCCAAACCGCAGAGCCTGAGTTGTACTTCTCCAAACCAGAACAGATTTTTGCTTGTGCTGGCTGCTGCTTCCACATCTGCAGCCACGTCTGCTTGGCCCGGGAGATGTTTCCTAATGATCTGGACTCTTAACAGGCCTGTTGGGCTTCCCAGTTTTCATGATCTTCAGTGTATCTCTCATCCCTATGCTATCTGAGCTGCTCCAAGTGTATCCCCTTCGTCCTGTGTAGGAAGGGGCATTTGATTCCACGACACCAGCTGAAAACATTCCTTCTCTGCTTGGGCTAGTATCTCCATGAAGAATTTTTCTTAGACCAGGTCTTGTGCTTCATAAACTTCTGGCCACAGTTCAGGCAGAAACAGTCCCACATGTAGGTGCTGTAAAGCCTGAGGCTCCTGCAGGCTCTCACCTCCTTTCCAGGAGGAATGGCTCATTTGGAAGAGGAGACTGGGCAGTTCTTTCAGCCGTGGTGGTCAAAAGCAGAAGGTAGGGTCACAGGAAGTCACATGGGCTTTACCTTGCGATACCTGTGAAGCTCTTTGCCAGCAGCTGGCCCAGAGAAGAGCTCACACATTGCTGAGAATGCAGCACACTCCCAATAATTTTGTGACTCTGTATACAGCCTTACTGCTGGTGCCACTTCAAACCAGGACCAGTTCAGGCTGGAGGGTGAGATCTTCCCCTCAGACTGGAAAATCTGAACTTGGAGCCACCAGACGTACCTAGTGGTAAAGAGAGGATTTCAGGGAAGCCTCAGGCTCTGCAGGAGATTTACCAGCAAAGAAGAAACAAATGGAAGAATCCAAGCCAGGAAAAAATCTGCTCAGATGCCACCCACAGCAGGAAGCAGTCCATGCTCCCTGTCTCGGCAGTGATAGAGCCAAGCTGAGTTCATCTTCTGTTCTCCAACCAGGAATTCAAAATGACCTATGAAAACCATGATGACCCTGAGGGGAAAAAAAGTACTCAAAGGGTTGTCAGGTTACACATCTTAAAGTTTTCTAGCAGACCTGGTGCTGTGAATACATGTGTGTGTATGTGTGTGTTTGTTCATGTAAGGGCACAGCAAACATTTGTTCACTTCTGCACCAATAAAGCTGTCCTAAGGAAAGGAAGATAATACAAAATTAATTCCTCAAAAAAATCTGCATCCTATGTGGGGGGAAAAATGTTTGTCTTAACAAAGCACCAAAGAAAAGACAACAAGAATCCAGTCATCTTTAAGTTAAACAGAATGTGGGTAGAAAAAAACCAGACCAATAAAAAAAGCACCAACCAATAAGGGTCACTGAGGCTGTTGCATTACAGGAACTTAAAGACTATAAAAAATATGGATAATTGTAAACAGAAAGACTAGGATGTTGTCAGTCCAAGTTGGCCAGATCTACCCTACTAAATGTATCCAAAAGTTTAGGAGAATCCTTTGAAATCGTTTATGGAAGTATGTAAACTACTGTTTGTCAGTTTTTAATTTACACATAAATATACGGCTACAGAATTTTCTCTGTATTTTCTTACACAATCTTGGTTCAGGAAGCTACGTGAGCACATGCCGAGCTGTGACCACAGAGGCAGCTCTGCCAAGGTCAGCCAAACCAAGCCTGGCATGTCCTGAGGACCTTCCTGAAGTGGGCTGCGTTAGTGCCAGGGTTTGTGCAAGGCACAGAAGCATCACAGGAGTGCTGACCCCCTGCTTGTCAGAGTTAAAGGGATTTGATACGTCTTGGGACTGCTTTCTTCCATACTAAGTGTGACTCCCATTACTATTCCCAAGCAGTTTTACACAGGCATAGAAGATTTTAAAAAGCCTGTAATTGAGAAACCTGCTAACCTGACCTAAGTAATGTGGTTTGTTTGGATTCAGTGGAACACTGTAGGGATATTGCACTAACACTCTGCCATACCCTGTACACCTAACCTAGCCATCAAAGCGTTCAGATTAGCACTTGTGAAATAATCTGTCATTTCCATTTATAGTAGGCTTGAGAATTTGGTATCTCTGCCATAGCACCACTTTGATTTTTCCCCATTTTTAGTCTCTACAACGGCCAATACTACAATGTTGATAACATCTCTATAAGAGAAAAATGTTTGTGCCATATTTCCGTTTTAGTTTGTTTTCCTAAGAGTCGCTTTTTTCATTTTCTCAGCAATCAGCTCCTGAATTCTTTGATTCCTTGTCCTTTCATAAGGCCTCCTCCGTGTAATGATGTTGTGCTGCGGTACTTCGTTATCCAACCCATCAACTTTATAGGGAACATCCACCGCATTTACTTCTGGGTGCTCCTCAGTTGCATTGGAAGGGGGTGCACGTGTTTTGGAAAGCAGAGGAGGGCTGGTGGCAGGCTGTGTGGTGGCCACTCCCATGGGAGGGCTGCGGGTTGTCAGGGGCTCCTCCTCAATGACATTATTCTTATTTACATTGGCATTGGTGACATTGCCGTTCTCTGTTACGTTGCTGTACGTGTTGCAGGACTTGCAACACAGCTTATTGTACCCAGGAATGGAGCAGTAACGGGAGAGGACTTCCATGCGACAAAACATTGACTTGTCTCCTTGACAATGATCTTCTGAAAGAGAAAAAGGGAACAGATAAATAAAGAGCATCTTCACATTAATCAGAAAAAGAAACACAGCTGAAGCTTTGGCAGTGGGCAGAGGGTTTGATATTTAAAGTGGGATGGGAAACTGGCAAATGAGCCTTCTATAAGCAGAAGCAGGCTTATATTCAACCTAAAAGTCAACTCACTTCAAGAGCTCCAAAAGCTGATCTGAACTGTTTGTACCAGCCCCATCCAAGCTCTAGACCACCACACTCCAATTTTTGCCTTCACATCCTGGAGGTACTACCCTGAAGACCGTGAAGCCACAACGAATTGTGTTACTGTCTTGGTTTAAACTTCAAAACACACCGATTGTGCTGTGTTGTTGCTAAAACTATATTGAACTCCCACAAAATCATCAAGTTTTATATTAGGAAATCTATTTTTTCCCTTCATTGCTCCTTTTAATGCTTTTCTGCAACCAAACAGTGACTAATCACGGTCAGGGGTAATATATGTATCTGGACTGTCTCAGGAAAGTCAAGTCCTATTTTGATGCGTACCATGTAACTCTCAGAATTAATCCATCTCCACTAATTGGAGTGATATTGTTGCCAGGCACCCCTACTCTGAAAACAGCAACGTTTTCTCAGCATGTTTCTGGTTTGAGAGAAAAGAGGTGCATTTACCATTAGGCTTTTCTACTCCCCCTAGAAGTGAGCTGATATTTTTGGAACAACAAACTCCAGTGCAATGGAGCCAAGCCAGTCCATTAATGACTGGGAGACTCAGTAAAAGTCCTGATTTTTGTGTCAATGACTGTAATAAAAGAGAAAGAATGAGAATCGATAAACTTTAAGCTGTCAATAGCTTTTACAACAATCTGCACTATAATAGAGGTGTTATGGCAGATCCTGATCCTGCTGAAATGCAGGTGGTAAATTGTAGGCTGAGGCATTAAAGGTGAAGTCCTCAAAGTGTTCCTGCCTGAGAAACATAAACAGAAGCCTACTCAGAGATTCCCCGAGGCCTTGTGATTTCTGCTCAGGGGAGGCAGAGGACTGTGTGAATTGATGGCAAATGGGTGATGAGGGTCTAGCAGGCTCCTTGGAGAGAGATTTGCCTGTCCTCGGTCCTACACGGGCACCCCTCAGCTCCTGTGCCCCCAGGATGAAGTAATGGAGCAAGGCACTGCAGCCAAAGAAAAATCCCAACATGCAGCCCATGCTGAGAGTGGAGTCAGAGGGTTTGTAGGAGAGGAAAAGGCTTAAGAGAAAAGCAGACTGACCAACGCCCGGCATCGTCAATAACAAAACATCCTCTCTGTGACCAGAGTGTTGAGACAGAGATGAAATCACTTGTCTCTCTCCCCCTGCTCTTCCTACATTTCCACCTACTCTTACAGTAAAGGGTGAGTAACTCCAATTTCTCGCCTTTATTTAGAGTGCACCCGATGGCAGACAGTGCTCTCAGCCTGATCTGGAGCTCACATTTCACCCTCCTGCTACGAGCATTGGCTTGTGTCAGCACCCTCACAGCAAAGGAGAGAAGCAGAGCAGGTTCAGCAATACCAAGGGCATTCGGAAAGCGTAGGTGCCACCTCTTCACTCATCCTCAGTTAACAAAACAGGGCACTGTGGGTGTTTCATTGGCAAACATATCAGTCTAAAATAAACTAATAGCTAGTGCTCTAAAACGCTAGTGCTGGCTGAGGCAGAAGGTGAAAACACCTCCTGTACATTGTATCTATGCCCTGATTGTTGCTTTTGTTACAGAAAAGCAAAATTCTAGTTCCTGCTTTAGAATGTGTCAGGTAGTTTTTCTATTTTTCAAATGCTAAACTGAAATACTGCTGGAGATTAGGAATGAATCCCTCCTTAGGAACCTAAGAATAGTACCTTGGTTTTGGAGAGATTTTCAAACCAGCCTTTAAGAGCTGTTCATACCTGCATGCACAGCACCATACAAAAGCCTGCATGTGCCTATACAATTTATATATATTTTTACATACCCCATAAGAGTCCCCTTTGAACATTTTGCCTTGTGATGCATGACCCTTATGTACGTTCCTCCAAATGGCTTCCATAACAAAAGCCAACAGATATAAAATTTAAATGTGGTTTTAACAGGTCTGTTCTTGGCTTTGTAAGAATCAACAACGGCACCTTTAGAAAAATGCCTTTTTTCCTAACAAAAATATGGAATGTCAAGCTTAACAATACATGGAAATAAAACTGCATTATGTAATAAGTTTAGTGACATCTGATAAGTTATATAAATAAACTCTGCAGCTTCTCAATGCCAGAATGAAATTTTGATTCTCTATCCAAACCAAAATATCCAGATTTGCTGAACTTTTATTTATTTTTACTTGCAGTATGCATGACAGACTGGAAGTATATATTCAAAACATCAGTAAGAAAAAAATAAATCAGTTTCACAGTCACTTTGGTACACATTAGTCTCATAAAAAAATATTGAAAAGCAAACTGAATTGGCACATCTTTAATATTATGTTAAATACATACAAAACACTAATAAAATATCCCTGATAAACCAAAGTGCATATAGACATAGTGCACAATGCCCAGATACCTTATTGCACCATTCTCTATAGCCACCCATCTCTTGAAACATCACTAAACATTGTCTATTTAAAGGTAACAGTCATGAATATATTTATACAGTTAAACACCGATTATTTTACATAACAGTATTCAGTGCCAGATACGTGTCTTTGCTTTTTCACCTTGTCATGTAAATTGTTAACATGTTTCAGGAAATATTAACAGCAAAATTTAAATATGTGATCACATGATAATGACAAGTTTGAAGTGCTACACTGTTGACGACCCAAAGATTCAAAAATGCCACTTTTCCAAAAAATATGATCAAAGCAATAAGGTAGTAATTTGCTCCAAGACTGCAGTTTTACATTTCTGCTATTGGTACTGACTGTCACAAAGAAGTTCATGACTTCTGAATTCCAAATCTTCAACACAAACACGGAAGGAGAAGCACGAATGCCAGTTTAATTTCAGTAAGTCAGGCCACAATCCTGTCTCGATGAAGATGTGGATATGCACTGTGCAAATCAACCTCCAATTAAATTTACTGCCTTCCAAAAGTTATCGTTCAAGTAAAAACACTCCATATGAAGATTAACTCAAGGTACCAGTGTACTGTTCATATTTAAAGCTGGATCTGGTAAATTAATGCCATTCACATTTCAACATTAAGGCATTTTTCTAAAATTCATCTCCTAAGCAAAAAAAGCAATAAAAATTGAGGTAATTCTGTAGTAGTTCACACTGTTATGTTTGCCAGTTGACACATCTAAGAGCACACACACGCACACACACACAACCGTACCAGTCAAGTCAGACATGCACATGGTGAAAAAAGACCAGAGATGTAATGAGTATAAACAGCTCCATGCTGAGCAGCTGGAGACATCGTAGTCAATGAAAACATCATATTGCCTCCGCCACATTAAGAAAAACACCATCACGCCACCTTCACCATGGACCATGCCCGTTCTGCTTTGGGTTTGTTTCTAAAGTGAAAATACGCAAAACAGGCAAAAATTGTGCGATGGAAAAAATGAACGCAGCTTTTCTCGAGGAAAAACCCACCAAACGACCACCAGGAGTCTGGCAACAGCAACGGCATCAGAGCAGCACGGAAAGTACCGACAGAAACTCAGCTTCTGCTTCCCAGTGAGCCCTCCCCAGGTCACAAACGTAAAGGTGAGGGTCAGGAATAAAAAATGAGCAGTTGGGGTGAGGAAAGCAACAGCACCACAAAGGAAAATGGAATGAAAAAATTCTTCCACTCATCAGACTACCCTGTCAGCGAACTGAAACCAGAGAGTTACGAGATTTCGGGTTTTTAGATAAAGGAGAACTTTAGCACTACAAGGTGTCATTATTGTGATGTGATCACATTCACAATAAGTTCTCAGTTTTGCTATCAAACTGAACATCAGGAACCAGTAAGAGCCTTTTTTCACCACCACCAAGCAACAAGCAAACCGATCCCAGCTCCCTTTCAGAGGACTGCAACATACTGTGGAGATCCAACTTCACACATCCAACACTTCACGACCTCCACCACCAGTGCTACGCAAGCTCCAGAGAAGAAAGACACCGAGCACCGAGTGCCTGGTGTGAAAAAACAGATTCAGCCCAAGATTTAAACTTGGCAAAGTCAAGGGAACTTTCCGCATAGAGAGAAGAAGAGAGCAAAAGGCAAAGTCCACATTCGATGTGGCATGCATTTAAGGGCAAAGGCAGAGTTATAAATGGGTCTTTTACTTGAAGATATTTTCTGGATGGGGTAGTCTGGATCGGGTCTTGACAGCCATTGTATCATGTAGGTTTTCTTTGAAGGATCAGAAACGTTTCCTTGAATAGAGGAAAAAAAAAAATGCAACACAACATATGTTAGGCAGCATTAAATTGTTGCCCTATCAGAAGGGGACAAGCTCAGAGAGTGAGTTGGCTCCAGTTGTGAAGGAGCCAGGGAAGGACTGCAACCAAGCTGTGTGATTTGGGGCAAAAGGTGCTGTTTGGGGAGGGTGCTACAACTCGTGCCCAACACTTCACAGCCAACACTGAAGACAGCCCAAGGGCCAGTTCTCCAGCAGCACTTCTCATGGCAGTGCCACACATCCCCAGAGACATGCAGTCTAGTTTAGTTACAGCGCCTCATTAAAATCTTTGTATTGGAGACTATAATTGACAGCTTGCTTCTTATTAATTAGAAATCAAAAGCTACCCTGAGAAATACATCAGGAAAAAAAGAAAAATATGAATTACTTAATAACAGAAATATATGAAATGATCTCACAAGTATCATTTGCGAACAGCTGAAAAGCTAACAAGGATAAAGGCCTTATTGCCCTGGATTAAGCGAGAAGTAATTAATTACAGCTTCTAAAAACTGAGGTAGATAACTCCTGCAGATAACTTGTGTTTAACAGAATGCGAAAGAAGCCTGGAACTGTTGGTGGAGGTGGGGAAAGCAGAGGCATCCTTGGTTAGCCACAGCCCAGCTGCCCCTTGCCAAGCCCCACAGGTCTCAGGGGTGCAGGGCTGGACTCAGGCACTGCTCCTCTCCCAGGGCAGCTGTTGGCTGCTGGCCACATCCAGCCACCAGCACTGTGCTGAGGTCTGCCCCAGACTCTCAGGTTTGTCCTGGGCCAGGCAGTGCTCCCCAGCAGAAGAAGAGTGCCCAAGAAGCCCATCGGCCACACAGCAGCTCCACAAATTCTACTCAAATCAGGGACCGTGGAGAAGTGTCCCCCCCAGGCAGATATAGTACACAAGTATCAATTCAATGAAGGCATTGCAAATAAATAAATAATTAATTTTTTCAACAAGTAAAGCTATCAAAGACAAGCCCTTACTGGGACACGGAGGTAGTCTGCAGATCCTGACGGTCTCTGGTTTATTCTCCTTGCACAGGCCGGGGGTGTTGTCCTTGGTCCGGCACAGCACCGGGCGATCCTGGGTGCCATTGCCACAGCTGACAGAGCACTGAAAGCACAGGCAGCAGTTACCCCCCAGCCACCCTCTGGAAACAACAGATCTGAAATTAGCTTTTCAATTTTAAACTGCCCTTGATTTGAGCTGACCTGGTACATTATTTGAGCCGCTGCAGTACCTGCAGCAACGAAGCAAGAGGGAGAGCCACTCACTGCTTCTTGTGGTACACCAGCAATTGTGAAATACTCCAAAGAGTGAGCTATGGTCGAGCAACAAACAAACAGCTGTACATGCGAGCCATCTATTCACAGAGCCACCTATTCACTAATGCAGGGGTGGCATCACTTGTCATGCTCATTCCACCCAGTCAGAAATGAGTTGTTTGAGACCTCCAGAAAGAGACTGACCTGTGACCAGGGTCCTATTCTCCACTGTGCTGGGCACAGCTCCCTGTTGCAGGGCCTCCTGCCCTCGGGGCGGTCGTTGTTGCAGTACTTGGTGTGGACAGAGCGGTTGGTGTTGTCGTGCAGGGGCTGGATGCAGCGCACAGAGCGCACCTGATACCCCGTCTTCCCACAGGATTTGCTGCAAGGCTCCCATTCTCCTGTAACCCATCTGGGTTGGTGAAAAGAGAGTGAGCAGAGTAAAATTCAAACTGTTGATCTGTGACTCTTGAACACAGGCTTAGCATGATGTTAACACTAGTTCTAACATGGAAAAAAAAGGAGAAGGTATGAAAAAAATGTAAGCAGTTACAATAAAGGTTATTTGACTGCCCCTGAAATATCATTAATAAGACCCAGATCTTCAATATTACTCTTTCTCATTATCTCCAAGATAAACACTATTCTTACTTTGCTGTATTTGCTTTGATTTTAAGCTGCCCTTTCCAAGACTGCACATAAAAATATGGTTGCTTTTGTGTCAAAAGCAGCCACCCAAGGGTGCTGCTGAGCTTCCCAGGTCCGGGTGCATGAGATGTGCCTTGTCTCATAATGCAGCATGAACCAGCTGGTTCCCATATGAGTGAAACCAAAACATCTGGGCTAGAAATGCAGCTTCTGCCTGGACCACATCTGGGCACTCCATGGATCATATTCCTGGCCATGTCAGACTCAATCTGCTGAATCACTGGCAAAACCAGTGCTGTGAGTGCTGAGCTTGGGCAGATCAGGGTCCTCATCATCATAAATGTTTGGTTTGGGGGGGAGGCAACACTCCACCGAAAACCAGAAAGTTTGAGTTCATAATTTCTAAATTAGTTTGGGCACTGAGAAATGAAATCTACAGTTTGTAATGTGGTGTAGTTGAAACCCTTACTGATCACCTAAACCAACTCATGAATTATAGCTACAAATTGTAAAGAACTTAGAGAAGAACAACAGGGACAGACAGCACCAAAGGAAATTTACCTAGACTACTGAAAGCTTGGTTATAATTAAGTGAAAACATACAGCAGTCTATAAATATTTACAGAGGGCAGAGATCTGCAAGATGGAAATATTGTTCCATGTAAACACTATTCATGGGATAAACTTAACCAAAAATATACATAGTCTGGAGAAACACCCTGAGCTTGAAGGATTTGTCCTAAAATACTCATAAAATCCCGGGTTTGGAAATGGTCAAAAAATGGTACAAGGCACTGCACTACACATTCCAGTTAAACAGAAAGTAACAACTTCTTCCAACTTTCTCTTTGTAACTTACAGAAATCACACAGCTGTGAAGAAAGGCAAGAGCTGTGGAGCCATGAATCCTGAGGTGACTTCTGAGACAAAGATGAGTTGTTCCCAGAAGTGAAGAAGCAGCATATTAGTGTAGTGGGTGTCCCAGAGCTTTGTAAAACCCCTTAATAATTGCCTCTCCTATGTACAAGAGCAAAATGCTTGGATGACATTCTATGGAAACAGAGCTAACTGAAACTTCAGGGTTCCAAGTACAATTTAGGATCCTATTGAGTCTTTGTGGTACCTGGGCCCAATTATATTTGCAGCTGAAAGGAGGCTACAGTCCTTTCCAGAGAGCCTGAGATATGGTTAGGTCATTACTTCAGTTTTCCAATAAATAAGTATTCAACCCTGACCCATGCAGAGTTTATGGGGCACAGTTTCTTGCCTTTTCTCTCTTCAAATATTTTTTTTTTTTTTGAAAGGAAGTTAGGAAATATTGTGTGGTATGTTCTATTTATTTGCTATGATTCCTGGAACCTATACTCAGTCCCCAGAGATAAAACTGGGATCAACATCCTCCTTTCTTATTGCAGTAGTAGCACAAAGAATATATCAGTCCTACATGTGGCAGGAATAACCTGCTGCCAGTAAAAAAAAATCACCTGTAAAATGTGAATTAAAATATTTATAACAATTAACTTTCTAGAGCAGAAATGAAGGTACGACAGGCATTTCGTGCTGCACAAGGGCAGCCAGAGAAATCTAACAGGTCAAATATTTTCCCTGTGTTTAAATGTCCAAAAATATGCTGTGAACTTTATGAAGACTTGGATTTGAGAGACTGGATGACACTGGTTGTCTTCTGTAGCACTCTGTACATTTGTTCTGACATGGTTAACTCACACTGTCTAAAATCCACTGGCATAAATTGAATTTATGTCTATTTTGTGTTGCCTTGAGATGGCCTGAACACAAAATTCTGGATCAGGACAGCACTTCTTTTCTAATCCAACTTATTTCATAAGTCAGAGGAACCAGCAATCACAGAAAGAATTTCTATGAGCAGAACAGAGCATGANTTTTCCTAATACCCAACCTATATTTCCCTTGGTGCAGCTTAAGACTGTGTCCTCTTGTTCTGTCAGTTGCTGCCTGGAAAAAGAGACCAACCCCACCTGGCTACCACCACCTTTCAGGGAGTTGTACAGAGTGACAGGGTCACCTCTGTGTGTCCTTTCCTCCAGGTTAAACAACCCCAGCTCCCTCAGTTGTTCCTCACCGGGCTTGTGTTCCAAGCCCCTCACCAGCCTTGTTGCCTCCCCTAGACATGCTCAAGCATCTCAACATCCTTCCTAAACTGAGGGGCCAGAACTGGACACAGCACTCAGTGTCCTTCCTAAACTGAGGGGCCAGAACTGGACACAGCACTCAAGGTGTGGCCTCACCATGAAAATGAAAATAACATTTAAATAATATTTCGTGAAAATAACAGCCAGATCCAGCATCTCAAAAACATTCTGCAAACCTGCCCAGCCACTGTCCATTGCTGTGACCTGATCATCAGCCTGGAGAACTGCATCAACATTCACATCTGGCCCCAAAAAGGAGTCTGACATTGCAAAGGCCACATCACTGGATGTGGATTTACAATGGGCTGCCCCACGGCACCTTGGGGTTCGGCACCTCCACAGCTTGGAGACTCTCATCCAAATCTTGCACATTTGTACAATTTTTCGGCTTCATAACCATAAATCAGAAATTAATCAACCCAGATCTGCCCTCAGACCATTTAAGTCAGGTTTTAATCCCATTCACTATTTATTTATCTATTCGTTAAATAAAACTCCTCCCATACTCTGGTCTCCCCAATATCTCATGGCAACAAATGAATTTTGAATGGTCTGTGGTTTTGTTTTTACCTCCTCCACAAGGTTTTGAACACTGGGACCATTTCTTCAAAGCCCATTCATACGAATCTTCCACAACATTATTGTTATCTACATTCAAGGAATCTTCATGGATCATGTACTTGTAAGTCAAAGATATCTTGGCACCACCATGAGGAATCACCTAATAAGCAAAGCAGATGTAAGGAAAAAAGATATGAAAGACTGATATCAGGAGCTCTGTGAGATGACGTGAAATACTGCTCATGGCTCACATATAAAAACATCCCCAGAGGGATTTCAACCTTTTAGCTTAGCACTCAACACGTTTTCCCTGATGAAAACGTATCTCCATCCTTATGACACAGAGTTTCTAAACTGCATATTAAGAAAGACTGTGGTTGATTTAGACTTATTTTCCTTGCCAGCACTGGACTGACATAATGATACTAAATTTTTTCCATATCCCATCACAAAGGAAGGAAATTTTGTACTGAAATGATAACGGATAGTTCCACTAAAAGACAAAGAAAATTCAACTGCAGAAATAAGTGAAAGCAACAAAGAAAATTGCTTATATTTCTGATACAACACAAATATTTTTATGATAATCCTAGGATTCTGCGAAGCTTTTTACTTAATCTTGACAGAAATATAACCTATTTAGAAAGAAGTTTTGTTATCACACTGCACTAAGACAAATGCAAGAAAACAGAACTCAATGTGAACAAAGTGCAAAATACTAGGCCTTTGGAAACACAGTATTTATTCTTTCTTTGAAGTTTAGCTGGTGTAGATCAACACATTACGGTTGTTTTCAGAGGCATTCTAAATCAACTTACCCCTGCTAATTGAAGTCTATGGTTTGCCAGTTTGCAATGAAAAAAGAATATATTTGGGTGGTTTTGGGAACTGAACTGGTTCAGGAAGCACAGGAATCCTGCTACTGCCTTTGCAGGATACATTTTCAAAACATGGGTGCGAGAAGGATCTATTAGATCTAGCTGATACAGACCACTCCGAGTTTTTTTTGATTGGTGCTCACATGTCAGACAGGATAAGTAAGCTGCAGTCCTTACTCAGTGGCTGATTACTATGCCATCCACAGGAAATAATCAGGACAGCTGGTTGCTCAACACATAACCCTGAATTATAACAGCTCTCATACAGAGCAATGCATTGGGAGAAAGGAATTAAAATACATCTTCTATTGTCTTATAATTGAAGCAGATGTCTTCTTGTAACTCACAAGAGGAATCTGAATGATATGCTAGCCCATTATGGCTCTGTGGAAGGTGGTTTTCATCTGACTTACCAGAATAACTATTCCATTACGCAGTGGCCCCATGGTCTGCACCGTTTCTCTATCGTCGTCATTCCGATATTCCCACTCCACACCCATGTCAATAAATACTTTGGAGTCTGGCACGTAGTTGGCTTCACTTAGAATGAATTTGCCCGTTTCACGATTTTTAATAGCTGGGAACAACATAAGAAAAGTGACTATAAGAGGTTCATTTCTCATCTCCAGTTTTGTTCTGCTCGTGTCCCAGTGGATGAAGCTGAAAAGGCCAGTGTGCATTTTCCCTCTGTTCCCTCACAGGTTTGCAAAAAGACTTTTTCAGGTGTTTCACTGAACTGTCAATGCTTTTCTGCTCAGCTCCAAGAACATCAGTTGTCCTTTTTTTTTTCCTTTTCCACAGTCTGCCTTGCCAGGGAAATGAGGCCAATGCGGCTGCACCACAGGGGTCCAGCTGCTTGCTCCCCTGTAACAACTTCTGAATCCACTGGCCAAATCCGAGCCAATTTGAGAGCCAGTGGGGGTCCCAGAGCTATTCAGCTCTTTCATATGTTGTAAGGCAGCTCAGGGGGCTGTCACTGCTCCATCAGAGAAAGGCTACTGAGCTAGCCCCCAGTGAGAGAGAGACACTAGAAACAGCATTAATTCTCCTGCTCAGATCCAGTCCTGACACCAACACAGCCCTGTTAAGCTCCTGCTGCTCTGCAGGCACCTGCCACTGCACACAGAGCCTGGTTCCTCTCTTCAGCTCTCACCAGTGCTCCATCCTTCACCTGGAGAGACTTCAACCACCTTTGCATGAGGAGGACAGGTTTTCACTTGAGATGGAAAATTTGCCCTCCTCGTTAGAAGAAGCAGGGACTATTTATGTAACACCAGATTCTAACTCCATTCTCTCTCTGGCAGCTACCTGAGCATTCTGCTCCCTCAGCAGTGGCCTCGACAATGAGCCAGCTGTCCACGTGCACAGCACTCAGCCCACCCTGACAGAACTTTGTCTGAACGAGGAATGATCCCTGATCCACAGGGCCAGGCTGCCCTGAGCAGCAGGGGAATCATTCACTGGGGAGAAGCTGGGATGACTCACACTCTAATTAGCAGACCATTCTCTGTGAATCTACTTCCAATTAATAGCAGCCTACTAGTCTCTGCTTCCCATTGATCACAGGGCCCGGAGAGGAGTGGATTTCCATTGCCTCCTGAACTGCTGGATTGATTTGGCAGCCTCGTGTCAATGCTGTTAGCAGTGGGGCAGAATCTGCAACAGATCTGGATGTAGCTGGGAAGTTACTGAGAGTGGGAAGCATGAATGATGCCCACAAAGACTATAGAATGCTTTGGGTTGAAAGAGACTTTGAAGATAGTCTACTTCCAACCCCCAAAGATAATGCACTGCATCCCATAAAGTAACTCAGTGCCTCTTCCAGCAGCTTTCACACATGCACATACTAACACAGAGATCTGGCTGAGACACCCTGATATACAGAACAGGGAAATCAAATTGCCAAACAAGTTTCCTAATTTAACATACTTAGAGAAAGTACATGGTGTGGGCGAGTAATGGGTAAACAAATGTATAAACACTTTGTCAGCCTCCAGGGACAAAAATAAACACCAGAAAAAAATATTCTGACTGAAAATTTTGTTACTTGTTACTTACCAAGATGATGAGCCGTGGCATCTGTTTCCTGTATAAGTAAATGTCTTGCACCAGCAGGAATTTCAAACATCTTAACATACCCTATATTGAGGTATTGGAAAAGATAGTTATGAATTAATATATCACAAACAGGGAGGCTTTTTCTTAGGTTTTTAAATAAATCTTATTTTCTGAAAGGAGGGTGTATTAAACAAGACAAACTGAATCCAGCATTATTCCCATTCCCATTTCTGTGCCAGGTGATGGAACATAACAGGGACAAAGGGTTTTGGGTCAGAAGAAAGATGCCTGAAGTGTATCATCAACAGACTTTCCTTCAGACTGAAATGGGCTTTGAGTGCCATATGCACCCAGAGAGACCACACAAGCTCCTGCCTGACAGTGCCTGATGATGGCAGATTATTGCAGCACTGGAGTGACAGAGCAGCTGGGTGACAGCAGCAGCACAAGTCCACAGCTCTCCAACACGGAGCAGGGAACTCTTCTTCTATGCATGCACAGGCCTTGGTATCAGCAGCTTTAACTGCTCACTGGACAGAAGCCTTATTTTCAAATTATAAACACACATTTGGAAGTAAGTCCAGATTGTTTATTGGAATTAATGATGCTGCAAATGATTTGTAATTGTCCTGGTACTTTCCATGAAACATAAGAGATCAAGAAAAAATACCCTGAATTTCCCAGGGCAAACCACACTGGATGTACTGACCTTGTTTTTTTGGTACTCTTGAAAACGTTCTTTTCACCACTTTGCAGTGGGAATTATCTCCTCCACAGACACCACACTTATCTTCCTGCTTCGTGGAACCTATGACCCTGTCACACCCAACTTTCTGTGCACAAAATAGAGAAACAGTCATTCTTATTTATCCACTCTTTAATTCAAATGAGCCTTCACTTCACATGTCAACCCCCAGATTCTGTTTCAGCAAAGCAGCACACCTCATAGTATTCTTCTGGAAGATCAACACCTTAACAGATTTTAATATTTCCAGTTCCTATAATAGCTGTCAACTGGGTGGTTATATTTTTATATTATGCTTCACAGTGGTTCTCTTACTGAAGGAAAGCAGCGTGGTTAAGGAAAAGCTCTTAAGCCTCAGCTTATCTGAAGACAGATACTTAAATTCCAGGAAAATCTAGGCATCTATATGGGGATAAGCACCTCCACCAGTGTTTTGCTAGTCAGAGACTAATTCCTTTGAAAGATGACCTGCAGCGTATCCCAACTTAGAGGAACTGTCATTGATTTTTTAAAAATAGCACAAGAGAATGCACATCAGCCATATCCTAACACCACTTTCCTTGAAAGCTGCTGTGCATTTCTATTTCATTGTACATTCCACCCCCACCAAACCTCAACAGGGAGAGCTTTCCTTGAAAGCTAATTGTAATAGTTCATCTTAAAATACTGCATGAGATATTACTTGTGTAGGTAGGTGCTTTTGGAATCGAGTCACATGCATGGCAACTGTGAATATCACACATAATATTGTGACAATAATCCTAATGACGTCTCCTTATTGCCCAAAGTGTTATTATACTTAGTCATTCTTGGAGAGAAACACTCAAGGTACAATTTGAATTGTTTTCACAATACTGGGCTCAGAAGAAGACACTTACGAGGCAGTCCCCCCTCACGCAGATGCTGTAAGCATCCTTGTAGGAGCAGCGGGTCCCGTCGTGTACCATCCTTTTCATGTACACCACATCCCCAGTCTCCTTTGATTCACAGTACAGGTGGCACCTCTCCTTAGCTGAAAAATAAAACGACCTAAATTGTGCGTGTTCAGCTCTCGCAGTTTAGCTGCTGACGTTGTTTCAGTAGTGTTGGCTCTCCCTTTTTCCTTGCACACATCACAGAGCCCAACGTGGTGCCCATAAATCATTGATGCTTATCCCCTTTGAAAAATTCTGTGATCTCTTGGAAAATGTTGAATCATAAAGCAGCCATGTGTCACCATTAGGAGACAGGCTTAAAAATAACAGATCATTGACTTTGAGGGGGGGATCTCTTTAATCCTTTGCAGATGATGCAATCTGGCAGAGCTCTCCTCAGTCGCATCTACCTGTGAGAGATGCTGGTTTCTCCTGCATTGTACTTAAATGAAAAAAAGCCAAAGTGATTTTCCCATTAAACGCAGCTGTTTGACACTGAGTGAACCTGGCATCCAAAATTTCTTCAGAGACAGCTGGGCCATAGCATTTCATCCTAACCACAAAGTAGATTTTCATGGTTGTACTTGTATTTATGAAAATTTAAACCATTAAACAAGATGAGATGTCAAAAAGATTCAGACAAAACCCATTTTTTTTACTGCTAACACATGCACAAACAGCCAGACAAGATGTATTCTCTCTAATCTGTTCCAAAGAGCTAAGAACAAAAAATAAAGCTGAAAATGACTGGTCAGTGGCTGAATAAAGTTGTATTCCACTAGTGTATTTCATTTTATCCATGTCTCTTGCTGTCCTCAGCCCCATTATAGGATTCACTATGCTTCCCTTGGCACTGAAGAGCAGATGGCCTTTCTGCTAGATGAAACAAATAGAGATTCTGCTATTTTAACATGATTAAAAGTTGGAATGTTTTTCCCACCATTTAAAACAATAATAACCTTTCCATTATAGCAGTTCAACTGAAAAAAATCTTCACAGGCCCTTTGCGTTCTTCCCCTGCACAGTTCCGTGGCCTCTGCCCTCTTTTTATAAAGTCCTTGTTATTGCTGTTTATGTCCTCAAGGCCGCTGGGTGTTGGTACATCAGAGACCTTTGTTACTGCTCCCAAACCATGCAGAGAAGTCATTCTAAAAAATCCAGGGTCTAGTCTATTAAAACAGGTACATTTTTTGGTGCAAATTCTTAATAGGAGACTATTGAGATCATAATAAGGACAGACCTACGGTATATATTAGAAACATTAAGCTGTGCACAAGATAGATGTGTGCACACCACCCCTGGGTATGCACCCACCCCCACCCCACACATACCACGCATTCACTGCATGTGATTAAATGAAAATACCAGCAGGTCTGACTGGGTGCCAACAACTCTGTACAAGGGCTTTATTTTAGAGATGGTTCTGCTCCCACTGCTCCATGGGAACAGTAAATGTCCAAGTGCTGTTAAATTAGACCCTGTTATTGCAAAGAATTATTTTCTTCCTATTCACTGGTGCTGGCCACACTGGAGGAGCAGGAGCATGGATGTGATGGTGTGCCTGTCCACTCCCTGCTCCCTGAGTCCTCCTCATTTAATTGGGGCTGGGAGCTCACAGCCAGAGTCTCTCCCTGCTGCCCTGGCACATGCACAATGCAGGAGTCTGTGAGCATGGCAGGGGTGAGGACGTGGGGGGCTCAGAGGGCCTGGAACAGGAGACAGGCCATGGCACAACGGGGCACGGGATGCTCAAGGACACACTGGAGTGTCCCCCAGCTCAGTGGCTTTTCTCTGCCCACAGCATGAGGCGCTCCTCTGTGTTCTTACACCATGCACAATGTGTCAGACACGTCCAGCTGAGCTGCCTGTGAAGTGTATGGATTTATGTCACTTCTGAGCCACGACTGCATTATCCTCACAAGTATGTCACTGATACGCCTTATCCTTACAAAAGCAAGTTTTGAATAGATTGAAGTTCAAGCATAAGCTTGTCTCTGGCCTTGTTTTCACACAAAAGCTGTTCCCTCTAATAACCCTGCACAGGTAATGTAACTCTCAAGGTGTCTGCAGTTATACCACAGTTATACTGGAAACCAGCAGTGCCCAGGGATCAGTGCTCAGACATCAATGAGCTGGTTTCTGACCCAGAAGCCATTGAATTTAGTTGAAAAAAATCTGATTTGTTTCACTGGTCTTTGCAGCAGAGCGCTCCAAAGGCTAAAGCATAAGCAAAGGTCCTGCAGGCCACAGCCTTCATCCCTTCACCCTGTGCCAGCAAAGCTATTTCATGAAATTAAGCTGTGAGGCTGTGACTGTGCCTTTGAAAATCCCAGACTGACCAAGATGGCATGAAAAGAATGAGGGAACTCTGAGAACTGTTTGGGAAGAAAGGCAAATCAATTATAAGGAATTTGCTATTAATTTCTGGCAGGGTATCCTCTCACTGGAATGCAAAATGATTCACCCAAAGTGACCCTTCCCCTCCCAGTGATGGGAGCTGGGCTGAGGATGGGGTGGGTGCCCAGAACCTGCCCCTTGCCAGGCCAACCCTGCCCTCAAGAATCTGTCATTCAAGTGAAGTGACAGGGCTCAAAACCTGCGAGCAGCTCACACTGCTCATTCAACAAGCTCAGACTCATTGCCCTCTGCCTTTTTGTTTGGTAAAACATTGCAGTGTGTTTTCTGGCAAGAGCAGACACGGCCCAAATCAACCAGCTGCACTTGCACTGACAGTTAAGCCGAGGCATTAACAGGAACAGGAACATTTTTGCTCTAGGAGGTGATCTCTGTCAAGAGGCCACACCATCAGCCTGACCTTGTTGGTTGGGAGCCAGCACCCACCCAACCCAACAGCTTCCTCCAATAGTGCCAGCAGCATTTGCAGGAAGACACAGAAACAAACTGGAAGCTTTTCTCAGAATATTCTCCCAGTTCCTCCTACACTGCAGCTTGGGGACTTCCAAAATCATGGCTTGAACTTGGTGTTTAATGGCTCTTAATGGACTGTAGAAATGTCAAGAATTTTTCAAACTAATTTCTAAAACTTTCTGGCATCTACAACTTTCTGTGGCAGTAAATTTCAAGATAATTAGATACTTTGTACTAAGTCTTTTCTCTTATTTGTTTTAAATCTGCCACCCAATAATTTTATTTGATGTTCCCAGGCTCGTGTTACAAGAAACTCAATAATCATTCCATGTTCAGTCTCTTTGGGCCACTCACAACTCTGTAACTCTATCTTTTTAATCTTCATCCTTGTTTTTCCAGGGTGAAGTCCTGGTTTATCCAAACTCTCCTCATCCAGAAGTCATTATTTATGTTTGCTTTATTCTGGCCTGACTTCAGCCATGGGTTTTTTAGCAGCGTGGGCAGCAGTGAAATGGGCACAACCTGAGCTGCATTGGCTGAGTATTTAAGGTGCAGACACAACGTGCAGGTACATGGGGGCAGGTCAGTGTTCTCCATCTCTCCCTTCACAGTCACTGAATTGATCTTTTCCTAAAGCTATTCCCAGCATTTCTCTTCAGAGCCCACCATCCATACACACACACACACACACGTTTTTACCCCCATATCCATTACTGGAGTTCATTAACACCAAACTTCCTTTGCCTTCTTGTGTCACTTAACGTCAAAAGGTCCTTCTGCAGCTCTCTGAGTGGGCCATCCTCCCATGCAAAACCATTCCCTTCTATCTCATGGTAAATCCATTTAACAGCTGTCATTGGGGAGCAGTGTCCAAAGTTCTTTGAAAATCCAAGTGCATTGTATAAATTGAATCACTCATACACTGATAGTCACTGATCCCTCCAAACAACTCCTAACAGATTTAGGAGGCATGATTTCCCAGGAAGAGTTTTTACCCCTCCCTATATAATTTTTTTCATATTTGTAACTGATTTTAGTTTTCACAGGAGAGAGGCTGCTCACCATCAACGTGTTCATAGGGGAGCCAGTGGTGTTTGGTGTTCTGGTACTCAAAGTAAGGGTCCCACTGCCGGCACTGCTCCTCTCTGAAATCCTCAAAGTCCTTGGGACAGTCCTGGGTGTTGCACAGTTGGAACTCATAGCTCGGCCCCACACACGTGCGGCCTCCGTTGGCAGGACTGTGACAGGGAGAGAAACCATGGTTAGCTTTGCCATTATTTCATTAATTAAGTGTCTATCAAATCTTTTGAGGAGCAACTTGTTTCCCAGTCATGTCAGTAGGCACTTGGTGAAGCCAGGGCTGTATTTCTGATATGTAAAATACATATTTCCTTTCAAAACCCGCTGTCACTATTTAGCTGTTTAAAAGCAACTTCTGCAAGCAAAGGTTCAAAATACTTGAAAAAGGCAAGAAAAGCCATTTTCTTGGTGTAGGCAGGAAAGGAAAGCACAGCAGAACTCATTGACATTCACCCCTAATGCAGCAGCAAAGGCAGAACAGCCCAGCTCAGTGCTGTGCCCCCAGGCAGATGTGCACCAGATCCCTGCAGTTCTGGCAGTGCAGAGTTCAGGACCTGTGCCTGGGTTTTCATCCTCTTCCAGGAAACACAGAAAATGTTTTCAATAGTACATTAGGCTTTTCTTACATGCAAATGGGTTTTACAACTAAAACTGTGCCCACAATTATAAAGGTCACTTCCCTGTTGCCAAAGAAATAAAAGCTGAAAAAAAAACTGGCAAATTTTTTCTTAACAGAACAATTTCCATTGGAAAATGCTGCTTCATAAAACTCCATTTAAAAAAAAAGAAAATCAGTGATAAGATGATTATCAACACTAGTCAATTGCTTCATCAACAAACCGAGAAATTCAACATTAAAAATATTGTCTCTGTTAAAATAATTTAATTCTGATAATTGTTTTAGTTCTTGCTGTTAGGATCTTGATATTTTATGATACCACACTAAGACAGCAATAATTACACATTTCGAATCTTTTGTATTAATTATACCTTACTTCCACTGTTACTGGAATGGAATCATTCTACGTTATCTAGATGACCCATATGTAAGTTATTAAAGTAAGACAATTCAAAATTCCTGAAATTAACTTTGGGGAAGGTTCTGATCTCAGGAGCTTTGTTCCAACTTGGAATGAAAACCGTTTGAAAATATTTTAAGATCTTCTTGTTGAAATATCCTAAAAGGCAGATTAAAGAAAACTTTTTAAAAGGTTTAAAAAAATCCAATAAATCACTGCTATTATTTCTTACTCACATTTTAAAACGAGATATATAGGACCCTAAACTTTTACTTATGCTTTACACAGCACTGTATTAGCACTTTCAAGATCCTTGTAACTGCATAACCAGTTTAATGGATGGATAAACTGAGAAATAAAGATGATTCATGACTTGCTAAGGGCCAAAAGTAGAATTTCTGACAACTTATGCTATAGGGTCAGATTTAACAAGCAGCACTCAGCATCCTTTACTGCACTGCTGCACTGGTCATGCACTGAGGAGTGCATGCCTCTGCACCCCAGTGGAGCCCGTGGGCTGTCACTTACTGCGGGTTGTCACACTGCCGGGTCCTGTACTTCACCCCGGTGCCACACGTGCGGGAGCAGGAGCCAAACTTGCTCCATGCCCCCCAGTGTCCGTCCTGCTTCAGGATGTCTGGTGTGAGCCAGATGCAGTGACCTTTAAAGCAATGCTGAAAGAGAAAATCAGATGTCAGAATGATTAGATGATTAACTTATGTCAGATGAGAAGCTGTTGTACCACACATTATAATTTTCGGCACAAGTTCTGAATTTTTTTTCACCTCTCCAGTAGAAAGTAGAGGGACTTGCTGTCAGATTGTTCCCATGATCCCAAATTCATTCAGATTTTATAAACTGCATGTGTGCGTGCAGGTTTCAAGCCTACCAAGTTCATTAAATTGTTCTCAGTTTTACATTTCCTCATCACCTGTCTGCAGCAGGGATATCATTTAAGGATAATGGCAGAATCCCAAATTCTGGAGGCTAAGAGCAGCATCCTGCCTCCACTATTGCCTGCAGCCTCTCCAGACAGCACTGTCAGGAGCTTTGGCCACAGCACTATCCTGCCCAGCCGCTCCCAAATCCACACACCATATTCCTATAATAAATGCGATCAGCAAGGTGTCATGGAATTAAAGCAAGCTCACACTGTAGACATTAATGTTACTAAATAAAAGCTTTTGCAGTGTCTCCCTGGAGATCTCATAGCAAACCTGACCAAAAAACCAGGAGGCATTCCTTAGGGACAGCCTTGGACAGTCCTACAGCTGCACAGTTCATCACACCCTACCACACTTCCTCCTTTCTTTTAGGTGGTTTTAATACAGTTATTCTACAGCAGTTGAAATACAGAATTTGCTACATTCCACAAACCATTAAGGTATTTATTTTATTTCTTTAAGAGCCTTCATAGCTCCAATACTGATCATCTCTACTGTCATCTCCTGTTAAAGAAACTTGTTAATGCCTTTCCACCAATTTCTCCAGTCCCTAATCAAGGAATTTTTTTCTCAGCTGAAGTCACCAAGAATTCTTCTCAAGGATCACAAGATTCTGGCCCCTTTCAGTACTATTTCTGCTTTCATAAAAGTCTACTGATGAAGTGTGGGTGCTGGAAAATATATTCCAGCAAACAAACGACTTTGCATGAGACTGTCACAGTTTGTCTGCGTTAATGGTTACTGCTGGGATGAGAGCTCTGGCTCAGGAGCACAGATGGCTGCAACAACAAGTGAAATCAGTCACTTACTTTCCTTAACATTCAAGTCAACAACAACATTTTACACAGCTTAACAAGCCCTGGAACGCAGGAATTTGGCAGGCTGCGCAAGACAAGCATATGGCTAAATGCATGCTGCCAGCAAAAACAAAATCAGAAGATACATAACAGGAGAGCGTTCTTGAGCATAGAGCGATTAGTGATCTGGAAGACAAACCTAAAAGTGAAGGATAATCATTAATAATGCTGAATTTAAAGAGAGAATCATTTGTAGAATGGTGACAAGGCACAGCTTACCGATCCTCTAATCTGCTCAGTGACTGGCTCCTTATTCATGCAATTTATTTTGGGGCTGATTTGGTTGGACAAGGAGTAGAAGAGAGAGTAGAAATTAGGTTTCAACTATTTTTTCTCTCCCATGACTTCAAATATTCAAAGTCAAAAACCTATGAAATAGATGAGTTACCACAAAGCCAATTATACCAATCCTGCTCCAGAGCTGTTATAGGCAGATTTTTCTTAGATGTTTGACAGAACAAGAGCTAATTCAGCAAAGCATGAAAGAAATGCAAAATGCTAATATGTCCTTTGCTTTTTTTGGTTTAGAAGCTCAGGGCTGTACCCTTCAGGGGCTGTTTACTTATGGCTTTGGAGAGGTTTGTTTGAACAAACAGTTTGAGTCGTGGGGCTCTGCGCAGCCAGGGGACCATTCAGCGATGCGGGGGAAGCTGGCAGTGTTTCAGCTTGTCAATAGACATTTCAGCTGGGCTTGGAAGCAGATGTGAAGTGACAGCTCCTGATCTGTGCTTGCTCACACATCCTTTTATCAGGCTGCTGCATCTCTCAGGTGTAAGCTCCACAATGACCAAATCCATTTCAGGAGTCATTTAGCCTCTGTTCATTATGTGATGATCCAGAATCCAGTGCTTGGACTCATGGAGGAGAGGGAGGGACATGTGATGACGCTGTGTTTCCCAGCCTCTTTTCTCTGTTTTAGTCGGGAATAGCAGGATGTAGGTTTGCAACAACCTCTAACAGATTGCCTCTGACATTGAGACTGGTCCCTGAACTGGAAGGCAAACCTGGAAAAGTGTTACTGACTTTGCTGTGTAAAGGGAAGAGTAGCACTGATTTTTAGTGGAGAAGCTGGTCAAATGCTGATTGTTGGGGAAGCTGAGGCAGAGCTATTAGGATTTGTGTAAAATGAGCCATCCCCAGCTCTGCCTTTTTTTGTGGATTAAAAGAAAGGAGCCTATAGAAAACAAAATGATTCACTAATGAATCTTACTCTGTGCAGATCTGCACAAGAAAATGCATGAGAAGGTAAAACCAGAGACAGAGCAATCTCCAGTGGAATAAAGGAAGTTAAAGCCAACCCTTCCTAGTGCTACTACATTAATTACGTAATGAGGTGGAAAAGAGCCAATTTCAAGCACTATTCCCTTCATAAACAGGGGGTTTCACTTAAAGAAGGAAGCATATTAAAGCAATTTTTTTAATGAGAAAAAATGGGTAAATGCAAATAGTTTTCTTAGTTGAAGACAAGATGACTTCTTGCAGTCTCGCCTATTTTTCTGGCAAACAGGGCAGTCCAAAACAAGTGCAATTTCCAGGACAGGGAGCTTAAATTTCTTGCAGTAAAACATTCCACTGCTGTTTTCAGCAGTTCTTTGAAACAACTGCTGTGGATGCCAAAAAAAGAGCCAATGTGTTCCTGTGGGCTTAACACATCTGCAAGTCAATTTTCCAAGAAAAGACTTGAAGATCTTCTGTGGGTATCTGTAACTATTTTATATTGGGCAGCAATGGGCAGCTCACTGATCTCCTCACTTGATGCTCCAGTACCTACCAAGTAACCCTCATATTGCACTATGGCTGGGGTGCTCAATTCTCCTCACCCTCCTGAGGTCCCATCAGGAGAGAGTTACTTATTTGTATTCCCCATCACACGCAGGCTGGCCTGCTCTGCTCCATCTGTTTGAGATAATTAGTTGCAAGGGATGAACTGAAAGTTCCAACACTGAGGACTACTCTGAGGCAGTAAAAGTTTCTTCGGTGGAGAATCAAGTACTCTCCCAGTTTCTGTGGTGACTAACACAGCACACACTCACCCATCTGTCTCCTGTCTCCAAGAGAAGCTGAGGTCAGATTTCTCAGTGGGAAGTTAACTGGATTGCTTTGAGTACACATTAGTGTTTTCAGAAACCTTTCTTCTTTGTCCATTTTTCTTCTCAAAAATATCTATTTATTTCAATATTTAATCATTCCCTTCCTTTCCTGACAGAGTAAAAAATCATTCCAAGTTTTACTAAGATCATCTCATTAGCACAGTGCAAGCAAAGAGAAGACCGGCTAGGTTTGTGCTGGGTCCTTGGAACAGAAGCCAAATCCAAGAGCAACATCAGCTTGGTTGGCAGGGGCAGCTACCAGGCTCTTACCTCTCTCCAAGAAAAGAAAAAAAAGGAGCTCAGGTGGTGCAAACCTTGATGTTAGTCACTGCAGCAAGCAGATGGACTCAAGCATGTGATCTCCCTGCTTGACTGACTCTGGGTTTTATTTCTACGCTGTGGAGAGCAGTTAGCTACTTCAGCCGACATAAATGTCTCCCCAGAAGAGTAATATTTTTAAAAAATGGAGTAACAAAAACTGATGATAGATTTCTGAAGTTTGCCTGGATTCAGAAGCCTGAGGCTAATGGTAGAGCTGACAGAATTGTATACAAGTAAATAAATTATCAGCTGACAGCATATATTTTCTTTCAATCTACAGAATGCCAGGCAGGGTTAAGCTTTGCACAGTTATGTTTTGTCTGCATGGTTTACTATAGCAATTTATGGAATATTTTTTGACTCCACAGTAAGACTGAACCTCCATGTGCTTAACTTTATACTCAGGAGTTATTTCATGGAAGGTAATGTGACCATTGCAAGTGGCTGCATCATCAAAGCCTCACAACACTCATAGAAACTTCCCTCTTGCTATTGAAAACTCAATCTGGTTTTAAAAAATCAAGCTGGGAGAAATACAAATTATTCTATTTCCTTTAGGATTCTGTCAAAAGTGTAGCTTTCTTTTCTGACTGGGAAGCTCCAGAAGAACATGTTATTTTTTTATCTTTAAACTCAGCAAATTATTTGTTTGCTGCTAATTAATAATGGTTGCTTAGTATCTCCATTTGCACAAGAAGACTTATTAAGAAGTTTTCAAAATGGCAGAACCTCACTCTTTTGGCAACTTAGTTCAAATAACCACAGGCATAGAAGAGCTTACAAACATTTACATAAATATGCACTTATCTGTACACATACATACACACATATAGACAGCAACAGAAAGCCTCATCTTCCCTTTCAAAGGGTCGTGCCTGGGTCCAGGACAGAGCCTGGGTGTGCAGACACATACCCCTTACCATCCTGCCTGCCAAAAATATGCTACAGATTCCATGTCTCCCACATAGCTGTTCTTGCCCCTTGACCATAAAGGAAGGAGGCAGCTCAACTGGATTCTCCTCAATAGACCTTGCTAAATTTGGGATCAGTTATCAGTTATGTGAACACCAGCCCTAGGTGAGAACAGCCATGCACCACACGCCGTGTTCGCCTCCCCAGCACCACTTTCATTTCTGGCATCCGGTCCCCTCAGCTGCAGCAAAGCCAGGATGTTTCTGTGACACATCAGCAGTGTTGTGATTGGTTTGAGCTTAAAATAGGCCCTGGGAATTAGTGGTATAAAATCGTGAAAAGTGCAAGTCTCTAAAGTGGGAAACAAATGAATCTTTCTCAATCAACATCTTTAATTGCTTATGTTTCTGTAGTTTTCTTTTCTGGCATGATTCCAAAGAAAATAGGAGATCATGTTTGAAATTATTTTCCTTTTTCTCAAGTGCTGATGAGGTATCCTGAGACATGTACCTGAAAGGAAGCTGCCACACAGCAACTGAATCCCAGCTTTGGGCAATAAATGCATTTCACAGCCCTGTGCATTCAGGCAAGAGCCTCTGGTATTGTCCCAATTGGTGAAGAGAGTGAACAGGGGAAACCAAGGGCAGGGATGGAAAGGAAAGGAACAGATGTAAAAGCATTTATCTGATGTACCTGTATTAAAAACACCAACATCTAATAAATACACTGGTCAAACGCTGAGCTCAGATTCATAAAGTCAGCTATATAACCTTCAGAACTCACACTATTTAAAAAAACCCAAAACATTTAG